>PVKE010001148.1:0-108443 GCA_004027555.1 Craseonycteris thonglongyai | reverse complement strand
AGGGATAACAAGTGCTGGAGAGGCTGTGGACAAAAAGGAACCCTCATACACTGCTGGTGGGAATGTAAACTGGTACAACCACTATGGAAGGCTGTATGGAGATTCCTCAAAAAATTACGAATGGAATTACCATATGACCCAGCCATCCCTCTACTGGGCATCTACCCCAAAAACCTGACAACCTTAATCTTTAAAGATGTTTGTACCCGCATGTTCATCACAGCACTGTTCACAGTGGCCAGAACATGGAAACAACCAAAATGCCCTTCGATAGATGACTGGATAAAGAAGATGTGGTACATTTACACAATGGAACACTACTCAGCGATAAGAAATGATGAAATACAGTCATTTGTGACAACATGGATGGATCTAGAGACCATCTTATTAAGCTAAATAAGTCAGACTGAAAGTATCAGGAAACATATGACCTCACTTATAGGTGGAATATAAAACTGAAAGTAACAAAGACACAGAGACCTATGGACACACCCAATAACTTGGTGATTGCCTGAGGGAAGGGGAGGAGGGGGGAAGGAGAGTGGGAGGGGAGATGGGAGATGGGAGAGGGCACCGGCATTATGGACACACTCAATAGTTTGGTGGTTACCTGGAGTTGGGGGGGGGAGGGAGGTTTGGGGGAGGGGGGAGTGGACACTGGATATATGGTGTTGGAGGGGGAGCTGATTCTGGGAGGTGGGCACATAATGCGATGCATGGGTGTTGTGATGTGGACTTGTACATAGGGAAACTATCTAATTGTTACCAATCAATGTCACCCCATTAAATTTAACAATAAAAATAAAAATAATAAAAATAAATAAATAAATAAATAAAAATTAATTAATAAAAACTAAAAATGAAAACCCAAAAAACAGAGGCCTCCTCAGCCTGCCCTACCCCTGCTTTCCCCCATTCAGCTGTGGTCCCTCCAGGGGAAACAGTTGGGGTCAGGCTTCCACTGATTGGCTCTGAGGCCTCTCTGACTGCTGATGAGTCTTGCAGGCCCTGGCAACCACCACAGCAGCTGGAGGCCTGGTCAGGGTTTATGAGAACCTAGTGACTCCATGGAATTCCCCAGACCAGAGTCCCCAGGATCAACCAATCCCACACAGAGAGCCTTATTATATATGTTGACACACATCTATGAGGGCTATCTAAAAAGTATCCAGCCATATAACCGTTCTTGTTATATTGACAATGGCTGGATTTTTCCCAGACAGCCCTCCTATACCTGCCAGCCCATTCAGCATATAGCTGTGCACTGGACTCTGGGCTTAACCCTCCCCTCCAGTTTCCTCCCTTTAGACCAGGAGTGTCCAATCTTGTGGCTTCCCTGGGCCACACTGGAAGAAGAAAAATTGTCTTGAGCGACACTTAAAATACACTAACACTAACAATAGCTGATGAGCTATTAAAAAAAAAATCACAAAAAAATCTCATAATGTTTTAAAACAGTTTATGAATTTGTGTTGGGTCACATTCAAAGCCATCCTGGGCCACATGTGCCCCATGGGCTGTGGGTTGGGTAAGCTTGCTTTGGATTCTAAAGTTTAAAGACTGAAGAAAAACTGGATTTGTCCAGATTGACCCAGTGCTTTGACTCAGGGCTAAGAGAGGGCAAGAGGTGCAGCTTGAGTGGAGCCACCTAGTGGTGACCCTACAGCTGCAGAATTCAGACCTCCCAGGTAGCCTGGTCTTACTGAGCCTCTGCAGCCCAAGACAGCAGAGCCAGCAGAGCCAGCATCAGCTGGGCTGTCATTACTGGGAGGAGAGAGGCAACACAGGGCTTTCAGGAGCTATAATTACCCAGCAGTTCCAGGGAAGGCCCTTACGGCAGAGACAGTGGGCTTAGACTTTGGTTTTCCTCCTCACCCCTCCCTCATGCTTTCTGTCTTGAGCAAAAGCTCCTGAGCTGCTGCAAATGCCCAGAGGGCCAGAAATTTAGATAGGTATGGTACCTCAAAATCCTGAGATTTTTTATGCATGCAATGTGAAGCACACTATAAAAAATAATTATTATTGCAACACAGGTGCCCACCCCATCCCTTCTCCTCAGCCTTGAGCCTAAATTGGAGCTGGGTGGGGATTAGGAATGGGTGAGGATGAGGTGAAGGCTGCAGATCTCTGTGGGACATCTGACTTACCTATTGTTTAAAAGGTTGAAAAGTTCAATGCTTTTACTCTTTTTTAGGCCTTGTCAAAATGTCAGGCAGCCACTAGAAGCAGAGTAAGGGAGAAATGAAAGGTGAGGCTGCACAGATCCCAGGGGGCAGATCACCTGAGACCTCATGGATCACACACACAGAAAGGGTTTAGATGTGATGCTGACGGCAGGAGGTGGCACCCAAGAGGGCAGGTCAGGGAGGAGCAGGATTTAGTTTGGGATTTAGGAAGAGTGCTCTTTCTCCCCACTGCTGGGAGGAAGGAGAAAGAGGAGCAGAGCCTAGATGTGACCAGGGAGGGAGCTGGTGCAGAGTCTAGATGACAACTGATGGTGACCTGAACTGGAGAATGGCAATGCCCACAGAGAAAAGTGGGTAGATTTAAGAATTAATAAAAACGTAAAAAAGAGGATGCCGGGATAGCTCGGCAGTTGAGTGCTTCCCTTGCAATCAGGAGGTCAGGGTTCAATTCCCAGCCCTAGCCCATGCAAAACCCATATGCTGAACTGCAGCACCACTGGAGATGGCTCAACGGAGAAGGTTATTGCCTCCCATGCTGAAGGTCCATGGTTCAGTTTCTACCCAGTGTGACCCCCACATCTATCTGTGTGGAATGAAACCAAGTCATAACTAATGATGTTCAACTATGGAGACTGCTCTGGGCCCTCCCCACTTCTCTCTCTCTCCTCTCAAAACAATAAAACTAAATAAATCTTAAAAAAATCAAAAGTAAAATAGGAAGGGCTATGTCCATTCACTTATTCATTTGTTCATTTATTCATTGAATGCTCTGCTCCCAATTCTGAGCTCTGTCTTTGGGAAGAGGCCCAACTTCTCACTCAGAGTAGAGTCTTTGCCTCTTGGCTCCCTCAGCCCTGTTGCCCCTAAGCAGGCCCTGCTAAAGAAAATCAGTGGCAGCCCCCAGATCACAAAGGAATGGGAGCGAGGTGGCTAACCCCAGAGAACACACAAGCATCCTTAGGGTTCCAGACTGACATGGAATCCTAATCACAGAGTCTGGTTTCCTCCACAGTCAGACTCTTTCTACTACAAGGTAACCACCCATTTAATGACAGTCTCAGCACTAACACCGCCCTTCCTCTCCCTGTGCCTCATTTCCCCCTCCTATTTTTAAATAAACACACTTCCTCTTGCTATAATGGCACATGCTTTCAAGTCAACTTCTATTTTTTTTGGAGTGGGAAGGGTGTCAGTCAATCCATCCATGAGTGACCCTAGCCCAATCAAGCTGTACAAATTCTCTGCTGCATAAGTCCTGGGCTCTGTTCCCATCACAGATATTGTAGATTTTCATATGCATTACAATAACTTTGCAGTAGATGGAAATAAAGTGAACTGAAAAAAGGTGTATCCTTTGCTCATTTGTACAAAATCACTACCTCCACATAGTCACAGGAGCTTTTCACTGGGGTGACTAAGTCCTGCTTTCACGTGCCTCACACACCCCCATCCCCAACTCCTCCTGTGGGTTCTCTCCTGCCCTCAACTATCCTGCCTGGATCAGCTCTGTCTGGGTCTCTGACTCTCCCTCAGCTCCTCCAGTAGACACTTGCTGGTGAACGCTGCCTTCTGCCCCCATGGGACACTGCCCAGGATTCTGATCCATCCTGAGGAGGCCCAGGGTACTGATTCCTCTAGACACCCTCACATCACATCAAACATGTTCCAACACACCCACAAATTAAGTGCATCTTATACTTACCCAGTAAGAGTGGCATAGCCACAGTTGACTATTTTCCCTGACATAATGTTATATTTACTAACATTTAGTATGTTTTTGTAGTTTTCTACATGTTTTCCTGTTTCCAACATTTGCATGAACCTATGAGAAGCTTGATGATCCCTGTGCCTCTACTGCCTGACAGAACAACATGGCCACACACAGGCACATGTGCACATAGGGATGTACATGCATGCACGAGATTGTGGGACTTGGCCTCTCACCTGACAAGGAGGGGGTTCTGTGCTCTGTATTCTGGCTCTGTCCTTACCCATGACTCTGACTCAGAACCTGATGTTTACTTTGAACCAGAATGCCAGGGACCTTATCCCTGACCCTGAATCAGCCTGTTGAGATTTGGAATCAGGAAAATGTCCACCTCCATCATCTGCAGGAATCAGAACTCCCAGAGGAGCAGGAATGCCTTGGACAGGGCGTCTCCCTGGCCGAAGAGTGAATGATCCACATAGTGAAGGTGGAGAGATGGCTTTCCCATAACAGCTGGGTCATCAGACACTATAGTGCATCAGCAGTCGTGGGAGCAAGCAGTACCCTCTCTGACAGTCACCCAACAGCTCTAGGCTAGGCTGGCCTCTTGCCCTCATTAAAACCTGAGATTTTCTCTGCACTTCATCCTGGAACACCAGTGGTTATCTGTGTCCGGAGGCAAAGACTATGAATCCTGAGAATCCTTTGAGGGGAATTCTGCTGCTCTGGTCATGTGAAGAGCTACAGCTGCAAAAATGAGAATGACCAGCAGGAGACGCACGGAACTCATTGTGGACACCCAGTTAGCAGAGCAGTCTGTCTCGTTCAAAAAGCCCCTCCGGGCCTGATCCTGTGACCTTACCCTCCAACCTGCCAAGGCTTAGCTCAGCCCCTTGCCTAGAGCTGCATAAGCAAGAGCAACAGTGACTGATAGGGATGTTTCTCAGGCCATAATGAATGACTCCAATGCTGGGATCTGCAGCGGTGGGGTAGGCAGGGATGTTAGGAGGGTCCCAAACCCCTTATTCAGCCATGGGTGGCCAGGCCCTTCACAGACAGTTAAGTTGACTTGCAGTTCTGAGGGAGCCTGAGGCTATGGGAGCTGGTAGGCCTAAAGAAAAACTAAAGGCTAATAGTGCAGTGAAGTTAAGTAAGAAGATGAGGGAGGCCATTGACAGGACTCTGGCCATACCTAGAATATCCTGGCTTCTGATGAGATGAGCCCCTTGATAGAGGACAGAAACAAGTAATCCTCATCTGGGTTCCCCTGATAGGCTGACCAAACATATCAGAAAACAATGGTACTGGCCCATTTCAAATGGTACATCTGGTCAGCCTACTGACACCTTGAATTTAGCCCAGTGAGACTAGGCTGACCTTACATATCATTTGAAATGGGACAGTACCATTGTTTTCTGTCTCATTTAAAATGGTACTTCTGGTCAGCCTATCCTCTGATGCTCTGAGCTGCTTCTGTAATTGGGCACTAATGTGTGGAGCACTCTCCCTGTACCAAGTATGACCTAACACTTGCTAGACATTGGCATCTGCTTGCCCCTTCAGGTGTCCTCACCTCTCTCCCCATTCCCCCTGTTCTGTGCCCTTGGCTTCTGATCTGTGTGGTTCTCCTGCCCTATGACTTTTCATTGGGTTCAACCAATGGACAATACCAAGAAAAGATTGGCCAGAGGGAGGAAATGGACTGTGGGGAAGTTGCCTGCAACCTACACTGGAGAGCCTGACTCAGGACCTGTGTAGCCTCAGGACTGTCTTTCAGCTTCCCTGGACATGCTGAGGGGCAAGCCAGGTCCATCTGCCCTAGGAGGACTTCCACACTACATCGCTCAGCCCTAGGCCTCAGAAGACTTCTACACCCTCAATTACCCATGTTCAGACAGTCCATAAACAGTCACTGATACCCTTCTGTACCCAAGGACACTGATGCAGAAATGAGTTGGACAAAAACCCTGTCACTATAAAGATTATGGGATTGGGGAAGGGAGGAGTGGGTGGAAGAAGGAGCAGGGACAAGATGACAAAACTGACAGTAAATCTCAGGGGCTGAGGGAGACCACAGAAGGGGCATCTCATTTGCTGAGTGGTTAGGTTAGGGTCTCCCTTAATAATCCAGTCAGGAACTGTTGGAGGCCTGGGAGACAGAAGGAGCAAAGACTGGGGTGAGGGGATGGCTAATTCACATAGAGGCCTGTGGTGACAAGGCAGAGGTTCATTCCATCCATTGGAAAGGCAGTACCTTCAGCTTGAACTTCACAGACCCCCACTAGCAGGAGTGGAATGACATGGGCAGTCAGTATGTTAAACTTTTATCTAAAACTTCCTTATTGAGATACAATTAGCATATAGTAAACTACACATATCTTAATATACAACTCGGTATGTTTTACAAACATGTAAATTCATGTAACCACCACATAGATCAAGATATAGGTCATTTCCACAATACCAGAAAGCTCCCTTGTGCCCCGTCATAGTCAGCAATCCCGCCCAAAGCTGACCACTTTCTTCTTCCATCTTTTCATTTTCCTACAAAAAACTGCATGAAAGAGGACCCCAAGGTGGTTCTGCCTAGTGGTCGCAGGAAGAGGCTCAGGCAAGAGCCCATGTCAGGGGGGTGCAGAGGGGCACCTTGAAGGCCTTTGGGCTCCAAAGGCTCCTAGTCATGCTTGTGGGGAAGCCTTTCAAAGAGCTACTCACCCAGGCCAGCCTGGGGAGATTAGTCAGGTGGTGGCCCAGGTTCTTGGGTCTGTGTGGGCAGAACCCAGTGCATGCAGGTCCAAAACAGCCTGGTTTAAGTTCTTCTCCATGACCATGGGGGCTTCCATGGTATCCTGGGTTTTACTCCACTCATCTTGGGAAGGTTTCTGCATGTCCTGGAAGTGGGCATGGCTGCCACACTGTTTTTGCATTTTCAAGAGATGCTGGCTGGGCTCTCTCACTCTTCTCCTCTGCCATCTGGCAGAAGTGGCTCATGCCCTCCAGAGCCACATCATCATGGTGGTAATAGGAGCCAAGAGAGAGGTAGGCCCACAGATGCATGTTGAGCAGGCAGTTGACAGTGGCCTCCACCTTGGTGGAATAATTCTGACAAACTTGGGAGTTCATAGTTGTTTGGCAATGAGTTAAGCTCAAAAAATGGTGTTAACTAATCTCAGAGCTGAGGATGGCTGAGATGGTTCCAAAGATTGAGAATAGAAAAGAGGTTGGTGGGTGATCAGAAGCTGGAAGAAGGGGCATCCCTGGGTCTGTTCCATCCAAACACAGTTAAAGCAAGAGACAGATCTGGGGACCACCAAGGGCAGTCTTTCTAATTTCATGTTTGATTATTTTTGTCTGAATATGAACTTTATAAGAGTGGAATTATACAAGACATATATACTTTCATGTCTGCTTCTTTTTTAAAAAGATTTATTTTATTGTTTGAGAGGAGAGAGAGAGAGAGAGAGAGAGAGAGAGAGAGAGAGAGAGAGAGAGAGAGAGAGAGAAAGAGAGAAGGAGGGAGGGCCCAGAGCAGTCTCCATAGTTATACATCAAAAGTTGTGACATGGTTTCATTCCACACAGGTGGATGTGGAGCTGTGTGGGGCCGATACCAAACCGGGGGCCTCCTGCATGGGAGGCAAGAACCTTCGCCACCAAGCCATCCTGGAGGTTACCAGTTATAACGCAGTTCAACATATGGGTTTACATGGGCCAGAAATTGAACTCCAGACCTCATGATTATGAGACAAGTGCTCAACTGCTGAGCTCGTCAGGCATCCCCCATGTCTGCTTCTTATACTCAGCATTATGTTTGTGATAGCTACCATCTTGCTGTTTGTGATACTATGTCATTCTATTTCATTGCTGTGTAGTAGTCATAGTTTGAATATACCACATTTTACCTGCTCTATTAGTGGTGGACATTTGGGTTGTTTCTAGTTTTCAGTTATGTTAAATAAAACTGCTTTGTATACAACTGCACATGTCTTTTGGTGGAAATAAATACTAATTTCTATACCATATAAACCCAGGTAAAAAATTGCTAGGTCATAGAATATGCATGTATTTAGTTATAGTAATTACTTCCAACCATTTTTTCAAGATGACTGCACAAAATTACACTTCCGGCAACAATGTAGGAGAACTTCAGTTACTCCATATCTTTGACAATATTTGATATTGTTAGCCTTTTCAGTTTTGATCATTCTAGTGGGTATATAGAGATAGTTCATATGTAATTTTTAATAATACTTCCATTATGACTAATTATATTGGTTATTCTTTATGATATGTCTGTTCAAGTCTTTGCCCATTTTTCTTTTGTTTTTTTTGCATTTTTCTTATTGAGTTATAGGAGTCTACATATAGTCTGAATATGAACCTTTTGTTGGATATATGAGGACTGTCTAGAAAGTATCCAGCCATATAATGTAAAAAAACAGACAGCATATATAATTTCCTCTCAATTTCTGATTTGAGTTTCCATTCCCTCAGTAGTGTCTTTTAATTAGCAAAAAGTTCTAAATTTTTATAAATCCAATTTATCAACCTTTTGGTTTTTGGTTAGTTCTTTCTATGGCACATTTAAGAAAGTTTTCCTATCCAAAGGGCCATAAAAATATTCTCCCATGGTTTATTTAGAAGTTTTATTGTTCTAGCTTTCATAGAGAAGTCTATAATCCATCTTGGATCAATTTTTGTGCATGATATAATGAAGAATCAAGGTTCAAATGAATACTTGATTAACCCAGAACTACTTATTGGAAAGACCATCTTTACTTCATTGAAATGTAAGTTTCTTTGTTTTAAGTCAAAAGACTGGATATGTGAGTTTGTTCTGCCATTTTTTCCTGTATTAATTTTTTATTTAGGCATTCTTTTTTATTTGTTTAGAAATTTCCCTAGAGGTCTCAATATGTAAAGTTAACTTATTACAGTCTATATTAAATTAGAACATTCATTATTGACTGAACAATGCAAGAAATGTATAATATATGAACTCCATTTAGCCTCTTGCACCCTTTGTGCTATTGTTATAGTTTAAATTTTTTGTTATAAACTCCATAATGTATTATTGTAAAATTATACATTGTCATTTGATAATAAATATTTATTTATTTTACCCACATATGTACCTTTTCTGCTGCTAATCATTTCTTTCTATAATTTCATGTTTTTAAATGGGATTATTTTCCTTAATATTTCTTTTTATTTTTTTATTTATTTTTAATTTTTAAAGATTTATTTTTATTGTTTTTTGTTTTTTGTCCTTGACAGACAGAGAGAGAGAGATACAGAGAAAGAGAGAAGGGGGAGGGCCCAGAGCAGTCTCCATAGTTGCACATCATTGGTTTTTCCACATAGTTTCATTCCACAGGTGGGCGGGGCTGCACAGGGCAGGAACTGGGCCAGGGTCTCACCCCGGTGAGAACCAAACTGGGGGCACTCCCCAGTTCAGCACATGGGTCTGCACAGGCCAGGGCTGGGATTCGATCTCAGTCCCTGGGGCTGCAAAGTGAGCACTTAACCCACTGAGTCATCCCGGCCTCCCTTATTTTCCTTAATATTTCTTATAGTGAAGTTCTACTAGTAACAAATTCAGCCTTGGTTTGTCAGAAATATCTTTATTTTGCCTTCATTTTGAAGGATATTTTTAGTGGGTAAAGAATCTATGTAGGTAAGTTTTTTTCTTTCTATAATTTAAAGATGTCATTCCCTTGTCCACAAATTCTATCATTTCTTTTGGAAAGAGAGTTGATAGTCTTATAAGAGCTCTGTTAAAGGTGGTATGCCAGTTAATCCTCACTCTGGCTACTTTTAAGATTTTTTTCTTTGTTTTTCAGAAGTTTGACAATGATGTGATTATATTTGGTTCTCTTTCTATGTATCCTATTTAGGATTTATTTATTTTAGCTTTTTGAATCTGTGGGTTGATATCTTTTATTAATTTAGGAAAATTCTTCACCTTTGCCTCTTCTAATATTGCCTGTTCTTTTTGTATCATCTCTTTCTGGGATGCCAATTTTTTATATATTACTCTGACAATGTCCCACATGTCTTTTATTCCTCTTCTATTTTATCTTTTCTTTTGTTTTCATCTGTGTGCTTTAGTTTGGATATTTTATGGTTCACTTATCCTATCTTCTGCTAAATTTCAGACATATTTTTTTCATTTCTATATAACAATTTTATTTTTTTTACACATTACAATTCCATTTTTAAGTTCTCCAGCTTTTCACCTATTTAGTACTTTTCCTTTATTTTCTTAAATATTTTAATTATAATTATTTGAAATTCCTCATTATTAAAACACCTGTGGATCTATTTTCATTGTTTACCTTTAGTTCTTGAATTTTAGCCATTTGGTCCTTGATTTTCTGTCATTTAGCATGTCTCATAATTTTATATGGGATGAAACACATTTTGGTGATAATTGGAAAGGCTCTGAGTAATGTTATCTTCATCCAGAAAAAGTAGATTAAATTGTCTTCTGGCAGGCAGGATATTGATTAACCCTCTTACTCCTATCAAGACTTGGTATTTTGCTGTGTTTTGATGAGTGTAGTTTTTGTTTGTTTGTTTGTTTCTGTCCTAGTATATTACCCTTATTCCCAGAATGAGGCCCTCTCTCCTTGTGTGTGACTCTTTGGAAACTTAGCTGAAACCCTGGGTATTTACCAAGGCTCTCCACCTTGCCTGGACTTGAATTCCAATTTGCCTTCCCAGTTCTTCACAGCTGCTAAAATCTCTGCTTAGTTCTTTAGCCTCCCAGTTGCTATTTATTAGGTCAATAAATTCAGAGAACTGTGTATGCAAGCATTGGGCTCCTCTGTTTCTTCCTTTCTTTTTCAAAAATTTTAAATTTTTATTGTTTTTTGACAGACAGAGGGAGATAGAGAGGAGGAAGGGCTCAGAGCAGTCTCCATAGTTGCATGTCATCAGTTTTCAACATGGTTTTGTTCCACAGAGTGGGCGGGGGTCATGCAGAGCAGGAACCCGACCCAGGGCCTCCCACATGGGAAGCATGCCCCCTCGAGCCAAGGGCTGAACAGGGGAGTGAGAATTGAACTGGGGGTTCCCCGCATGGGAAGCACACCCAAATTCAGCATATGGGTCTGCACAGGCCAGGGCCAGGATTTGATCCTCCGTCCCCAGGGCTGCAAAGTGAGCGCTCAACCAGCTGAGCCATCCCAGCTTCCCCTGTTTCTGCCTTTCTATAATCACCCCTTCTCTCCAAGTTCCAGCCTATTTGGTATCCCTAAACCCCAACCCTTCTATCCTCAGGCTGGTAAGACTGATACTTTCTTCTTGGTCCTTATTCCCCCATGCAACAATATGGGAAATGTCCTCAGGGGAAAAGTCTGGGTAAATGTGGAACTCACTACAGATTATTTCCTTTCCTCAAGGATTATAATCTTTCAGTTCTCATCTATATTGGTTATTCTTCAATGCCCTCAAATAGTTGTTTTATGTATATTTGTCCAATTTGGGTAGTTGTTTTGGCAGGAGGATTAGTTGGATACACCCTTTCATCATGGCCAAAACTGGAAGTTTTTTCATTCCAATTCTGATGGCAGAACTGGAGAGGGGTAGGCCCCACTGGCCCTGCTACTTTCATCTAAATCTTAGATTCTTAGATATGTGTAGCATCAGATCTACATGCTGAATTAGGGCTCCCTGTTCTTTCCTTCCCTTCTCTACCCTTCCCTTCAATTCCCTTCCCTTCTCTTCCCTTCCCTTCCCTTCCCTTCCCTTTCACTCCCTTCCTATCCCATCCCTTGCCTTGCCTTTCTTCTTTTAAATTTTTAATGGATTCCAATCATGACTGAGTAATTGGTCATAAACTTACTTTCCCACCATAAACAACCATAAAACTAGATAAAGCATTTATGGCAACTGATTACAGGCATTGTGCATAAAATAGCCTTCATCCTTGACAGAAAGGAAATATACAAAGTGAATTCTCCATGCAGTGAAGTATTTTGCTTGGTGCACTTTCCAAACTATGGCAGCGGGAAGTAGAACACAAACAGCCATGGTCTCACTGGGTGAAGGAAATAGAAATCATACATAGATAAAGCTGAGGTGGCTGAATTTGTGGGGCAACATATCAGAGAGGAAGGAGCTGCCTGGAGAAGGAGCTCTAGGAATCCGCTCTTTTGAAGCTTTGTCTAAGTTGCAGACGTGCAGGGCAAGAATGCACAAGGCCAGGTGGATTCAAAACTGGGTCTGGGAACTAAGTGGGCCTCCAGAGGTCACTCAGTACTGAGACCTCTTCTGGCCAGCCAGAGTGGAAGGACCCTGCCGAACTCCTTGAGCATTTAATTAAAATCTAGGAAAGTCCATACTTTAGGAATAGGGCTACTCTGGCCATACAATATGTGATACTTTATATCTGCCCTAACAAAGCCTAAAACCAAGCCTCAACAGAATTACATTAAGCCTCTAGTAAATTTACTGCCTAATGAAACAAACTCCATACTCTGTAAAGGAGATAGAATAATCCAGACTCTCAACAATACACCAGCCACAATTCCCAACAATCAAATATTACCAGACATTTGAAGAAGCAGGGAAATCTGATCCATAAACAGGAGAAAAAAATACTAAGTACAAACAGATCCAGAGATAACACAACTGTTATAAATATTTTCAAGAATTTTAAATGGTAACATGGACATAATAAATGACCATATGAGCCATCTCAGCAGAGAAACAGAAACTATAAAAAAGAACTAAGGGGAAGCCGGGATGGCTCAGGGGGTTAAGCACTCGCTTTGCAGTCCTGGGGACTGAGGACCAAATCCCGGCCCTGACCCATGTGGACCCATATCGGTGGAGTGAAACTATATGGAAAACTAATGCTGGCAACTATGGAGACTGCTCTGGGTCCTTCCCCTTCTCTCTGTCTCTCTCTGTCTCTCTCTGTCAAAAACAATAAAAATAAATCTTAAAAAAAAAACTAAGTGGAAATTAAAGAACTGAAAAATATAATATACAAAATGAAAATTTTACTAGGTGGGCTTAAGAATAGACTGGACAGTGCAGAAGAAAAATTCAGTGAACTCCAAGTCAAGTCAATATAAGCTATCTAAATGGAAACATAAGAAAGAAAAAAAATTGAAAAAATAAATAAATAAACAGAGCCTCAGTGAAATTACCTTGAAATAGTATGAAGCTATCTAATATACACAAAGTTGAAGGCCCAGAAGGATAAGGCAGAAATAAATTGAGACAATTATTTTTTATTTTAAAAAGTAATGACTGGGAATGCCAGGAAAGCTCATCAGGTTGAGCACTTGCCTTGCAACCCCAAGGTCCAGGGATCAAATCCCAGCCCCAGCCCGTGCAAACCCATATGCTGAATCGCAGTGCAGCTGGTAACCACTGAGATGGTGGCAAAGGTTTTTACCTCCCATGCAGGAGACCTTCAGTTTTGGTGGCCCCACATCCCCCTGTGCAGAATGAAACTATGTCACAACTAATGATATACAACTATGGAAACTGCTCTGGCTCCTCTCCCCTTCTCTTTCTCTCTCTCTCTCCTTCTTTAAAAATACTAAAAATAATCTTTAAAAATAGTAATGACTATAATTCTAGGTTTGATTTTAAAAATTATTAACTCATTATCCCAAGAAGCTTAGGATTATAAAACCTCAAGCAGGATAATTATAAAGGAAACCACTTCCAGGCACACTATAGTCAAATATCTTGAAACCAAAGAAAACTTATTAAAACCATGAAAAAACACAAAACAATTACATTAAGAGGAACAATGATAAGAATTACCATATACCTCACATTAGAAGTAATGCAATCCAGAAAACATGAACACATGGATGGAGGTATTAAATATTAAATATGCTTTGAGGAAAAAATGTCAACCTAGTATTCTATATACAGAGAAATTATTTGTAAAAAGGGAATGAGAAATAAAGATACTTTTAGATTAAAATTTAAAAAGCTGAGAGAATTCATCACCATGGACCTGTACTACCAGAAATGTTAAAGGAAGTTCTTAAGGCTGAAGGAAAACAAAGACTATCAATAAAAATAATAAGTAAACATAAAATATGTATTCTTAGTTCTTAAATTATTTACAAGACTACTGACTGTTTAAAGCAAAAATAACTATTTATTATGGATATGTAACATTTGTAGAAGTAAATGTACAACAACACTAGGACAAAGAAAGGGAGGAATAAATGGAAGTATGTGATTGTAAGGTTCTTACATCGCATAAGAAGCAATATTTGGGATGTCAGGATAGCTCAACAGGTCGAGCCTTGCATTGTAGCCATAAGGTCCAGGGATTGAATCCCAAACCCAGCTCATGCATATGCTGAGTTGTGACACAATTGGTAATTGCTGAGCTCTGCGGTGAAGTTTCTCATCTCCCATGTGGGAGGCCCCCAGTTCAGTTCCCACTCCACAAAGTCCCGCATCCACCTGTGTGGAATGAAACTATGTCACAATTAATGATGTACAACTATGAAGAGTACTCTGCTCCCCCTTCTCTCTGTCTCACCTCTCAAATTAATAAAATCAATCTAAATAAATAAATAAACAAATAGCAGTATTTATATTTTCCTTCTTGTCTTTATTTTCCATTTTATTAACTTCATTTTTCTAATTTCAAGTACAATACAAATTTATTTATATAAAATTAAAACACTATAGAAATACATAACCTAGAAAGTGGAAATATCCCAAAATATTATCATCAGCAGTAACAACCATCAACATTTTACAATATATTTCTCTGAGATCTTCTTTATATGTAACAAAAAACATATTTAAAGTATTTATCTTGATGAAAAAGATGCTTACTATAAAATTATTTATCTACATATCTACCAGTCCTTTTCAGAGTTTAAGTATATGAATAGTTTATAAAAACACATTGCAAAAATTGAAACATTGTGAATCAATTTGAAATTCATTTTATAAATAATCGTATTTTTGAATACATAATAAAAGCCCCAGCATGATTTATTGAATAAACTACTCTTCATTCTCTGAATTAAGATGTTTCCTTGGGGAAGCCAGGATGGCTCAGTGGGTTAAGGGCTCGCTTTGCAACCCCAGGGAACAATGATCAAATCCTGGCCCCAACCCGTGCAGACTCACATGCTGAACTGGGGTGTGCTTCCCTTGAGGGAGGCCCCCAGTTTGGTTCTCACACCCTGGTTCAGCACCTGGCTCAAGGGAGTGTGCCTCCCATGTGGGAGGCCCCCAACCCAGGTCCCAGTCTACTCAGCCGCTGCCCACCTGTGTGGAACAAATACAGCTGTGGAGACTGCTCTGGGCCCTCCCCCTTCTCTCTGTCTCTCTGTGCCTCTGTCTCCCTCTGTCTCTGTCAAAAAATCAATAAAATAAATCTTAAAAAAATATATATGTTTCCTTTATCACATGCTGTGAACTCCCTGTCTGTTTGACTGATACATCTTTTCCTATTCTACAAACATACTCTTAATTACTTTAGCTTTGTCACATGCTTTGATGCCTATAAGGAAAATCTCACTTATTGTTTCAATCCAATTTTTGTTTTTTCACCTATATTTAACACTTTCTTTTTTTATTAACTGTTAAATTTATTGGAGTGACATTTGTTGGTAAAAATGACATAGGTTCTAAGTGTACAATTCTGCACATTACATCATCTATGTATTGCATTATGTTAACACTTTCATTTGATCCTTAGAATCATCTTGCCAATACCCTCCATCCAAATGAATTTTGATTGGAATTGAATTGATCAATTAATAAATTTAAAACATTGAATTTTCTAGAAACATGACATATGCCTCTATTTACTTTTTCCTCTTTTATATCTATCCTAGAGCAAAGTTGATATGCCTTCCATGTGCCCTAAGTGAGTTTCTAGATATTCCAGTGTCACTATTATTGTGAATGGTAAATTGTTTGCATCCCATTTTCTAATTAGTTGTGACTTAATGCTTTTAAAATCTATTAAAATCTATATACATATATAATTTATCTTATTCTGCTTCAGTTGACTGAATTCCTCTATAGTTATAATAGTTTTTCAGTGGATTCTCCTGGATTTTTTGGAGGCACAATTATGGCATTATCTGCCATTAATGATCATTTTTACTCTTTCTATTACTTATTACACTGATTTCTTCTTCTTCTTTTTTTTTTTCTTCACCTTATTGTCTCTCTGAGGATCTCCAGAGCAAAACTGCACAATAATAGTGAAAGAAACATTGTTTAGATCCTGACATTAATGGGAATTTTAGAGTGTTAAGTCTAATATTGGCTTTTGGTTTTCAGTATGTTTTTTAAAATGTTAGAAACAGGGAAAGCCAGGATGGCTCAGCGGGTTAAGCGCTCGCTTTGAAGCCCCAAGGACTGAGGATCGAATCCCAGCTCCAGCCCAGGCAGACCCACGTGCTGAAACTGGGGAGTTCCCACAGTTCAGTTCTCTCTCTGTCTCTGTATCTCTCTGTATCTCTCTCTCTTTCTGTCAAAATTAAAATTAAAATTAAAAAAAAAAATGTTAAAAACATTTCCTTCTCTTCATGGTTTTCCAGCCTTGAATGGCTGGTGAATTTTATCAAATGCCTTTTGAGATGATAACAGTGTTCCTTTTTTCCTTTTAATCTATTAATCAACTGATTTTATAATGTTAAATCAAGCTTGTAATCCTAGAAAAATCCCCAAGTTGGTAACTATTTTAACATACTATGAAAGCCAATTTGTTATATTTACAAATTGGGGGGGACCCACCATTTTCATTGCCGGGGCTGTCTTGGTGTTAGGACAATAAACAAATCTTCATAAAGGCTGTGGAAGCTCTCCATCTGTCTCTGACTCTGGAACACCACAGTTCTCTGAGAGAATGCCTGTGCTTCTTCTCTGGGCCAACAATATTTCATGCTTGAATGCTTGATTGCCTGATGTCACAGCTCTTTGTGGTCATCTATCTTTATCCTGGACACAACTACTTCTCAGGACCTGCTGGTCTTACATTTCTGGGCAGGGCCCATTCCAACATTCAGTGAATCTCTAGTCCAGACTGACTATTTTCCCTTCCTCTTCCCTGAGATGAGACAGTTCTTGTTTAATTCTCAACACACAGAAGTTCTCATTCTACATTCTCCTGGCTTCTTATGTAGGAGAAGCATGTCCCCTCCTGTCCCTTAGGCAAGTCTACCTTCCCACAAATAGGGTGATCTCACAGGCAGCCACAATCTGATCAGGCATCCTCTCAGTGGGTGTTAAGTCATATCTATGCTCTTGCCATTGTGGATGGTTATAAGAGATGTGAGTGTAAGGAGTTCAGCCCGCACCTCTGCCTCCCACTCCCCACTGCTGAGCCTGGGTCTGAATAGCTATGGTCTTGGCCTTGGGAGGGAATGTACATGGGAAAAAATTTTTTTAAAGATTTATTTTATCTTTAAATAAAAGAGAGACAGAGAGAAGGGAGAGGGCCCAGAGCAGTCTCCATAGTTGTACATCATTAGTTTCAACATAGTTTCGTTCCACACAGGTAGATATGGGGCCGCACAGGGTAGGAACCAAACTGGGGGTCTTCCACATGGGAGGTGTGCCCCAGTTTAGCATATGGGTTTGCACAGGCCAGGGCCAGGATTTGGTCCCCAGACCTCACTGTTGCAAGGCAAATGTTCAACCTGTTGAGCTATCCCAGAATCCCATAAGTGGGAAAGAATTTTGAAGATTCTTGGGAGCCAAAAAAATAGCCACCCAGAACATGAGGCTGACTCACGGATTCTGATCCACCCCATTCTCTCCATGGGCCTGGAGCAGCCTCAGCCCAGCTTTACCCTTGAAGACCTGGATCTGGCTCTGCTCTAATCCCCATGGCCCCCTGCACCTGGATTCCCAGACCCCAGGGCCAGCTGTTGCAGTCTGGTGGCAGGGCTCTGCCCAACTCTCCCAGCAACATGGGCGGCCAGTGCACATCAGGTGGCCACAGCTGGGGTGTCCCACAGCCAGGCCCGGAGGTGAGGTCAGCCTAAACAGTCCTAGCCAACCTGTGACTCAGCCATGAGAGGCACCATTGGGCAGTACTGGGTACCACTGGGCAGGACACTTTACCAAGACTAAACAATGACTAAAGGAGCTGATGTTATAGGGGAGAGAGTGGCCAGAGGAGACAGAAAGGATGGGACTGGGAGGACAGGCTGGAGACCGGCCTATGCGAGGTGGACTTCTGAAGAAGCTTCCACTATATCTACCAGTCTCACTGTGGTTCCCATGATCTCTTGAGAGCAGGGGACAGAGGACTAATACCAGTGACAAAATCATGTGGGGCAGGGGCTATGGCGGTCTCTCCTGAGAAAGGTCAGGAAGCCTGGAATTTAAATCTTTGAAGTTATCTCCAAATGAGGCTATACATTTTGCATGTGTGTCACACACATTTAATTGGTCAACACTTAGGCCTAATACAGTGCTTGACACATAACAAGCTCTCAAAAATATTTGTTGAATAAATGAACAAAGCATTAATAACCTATACTATAATTCTCAAAATGCTATTTTCACATTTCTTCCATTTGTATTTGATTGGAAGCTAGAAATATGGAAGTAGCCTAGACTTCTTCAGGCTTCTGAGTGGCCCTGGATATCAGCTCTAGTGTCAGGAAGAGGAAAGCGTCTTCAGCCAGGAGACCAGAATGTCCTTTCCAGGTCACTGCCGAATAGGAGTATCTGTGGATGTGTGGATTGGGGCAGGGCTAAGCTGTGCCAGGGACAGGCCCAGGCGGCAAGTGCCAAGCTGATAGGTGAGTGGCGTGTGTGTCTGAGGAGTCCCAGTAACTAGATTCCTGTGCTGTATCCCAGGCTTATTTCCTCTTTGTCATCCCTGTGCTTTCAGTAGAGGTTTACCTGCACCTTATAGCCAAGCTCTCCCCCTGGGCTGAGAAGAAAAGGATCCTGCCCTGCTGCTTGACCCAGAGCATGGTAATGGTCAGGCCAGGACTAACAGTGTGCAGGGCACAGAATGAGCACATAGTCCAGTTGCTCCCCAATTCTTTTGCTGCTCCACCTGGAGTCGCTGATTTGTAAAAGGAGGCACCTTCTCTGCACAGGAACCAGCATGGCTGGCTAATAGATGCCTTCACCTACCAGGGGGAGCTTGAAACCTAAGACTCTCTGGGTTGGGCTTCTATTTGGGGACTATAGAGACATTTGGTGCCTAGGGGAGTCTGGGTGATCTAGTGCAGGCTGCCTACACCCCCTGGCCTAAAAGAGAAGTAGGAGGGAGAGTAAGGATGGGGGTGTCCTTGAGGCAGCAGGGAGAATATGGTGCCTTCACAAGCTGGTTTCTTGAGGCCCTAGTTGCACAACACTCAATCATATGGGTCTTATTGCCACTGCCTCTTTGTCACTTCCCTGCTTAGACTGGGCTGAGCTGCCTCTGGCTCTCCCACCTTTCTGTTGCCTGCCCACTTGTGTGAGATGCCACTCTTCCCAACAGTTTCCACCCCCAAGCCTCAGGGCCAGGGCCTCCCTAGGCCCAGCTGGGTAAACCAGCCTCCGCCCTGCTGCCTGGTAGTCCCTTTGTTGGGTCTCAGAGTAGACAGGTTTTCTCTGTAAAAACAGACTAAGCAGGTCTGACAGGGGAGCTGCTGGAGATTGTAGGTATGACTGAGACATGTCTGGTCCCCAGGGCATGGGACATGGTGTAAAGTCACCAATGCAGAGTCTAACCCTGTTTAGAAGCTTAGATCAACAGCTTAGAAGCCATGTGAGCTTGGGGTGGTCACTTACCCTCCCCAAGGCCCAGTTTCCTGATGAGAATTGGTTCTGCTTTTTTGTCTGCCCTGGAATTTGCCTCAGGGCCAGTAACCAGGCTCTAACTGTCAGAATCCGCTTTGTCCTTGTTAGGACCCTCAGAGACTGGCTCCCTCTAGAGCCTCTAGCTAGCCTCTCAGCCCCCAGAGGGGAATGCAACAGCAGTGTGGGGGGTCCCCACCACAATTCCAAGGCTAGCTAATCAGGTCCAGGCTAAACACACAGCCAGCACTCAATAAATGTTTGTTGAGGTATTGAATGGCTCAAAACTAGAGCTGGGAAACTCCCTTTGTCACAGGCACGCCTTCCTTTGTGTGTTCTGCTTCACCAAACACAGCTCAAAGGCCAGCTTTGTTGCCTCCTCGACTGAGTCCTATAGGGGCATCAGTTCTCAACCCACCGCACAGGCTATACCACCCCAAACCTTCCTTTTGGATGTGGCCTAATGTCCACGCCCTTGGCTTTCTTCACTCTTTTCAGAGCCCTTCAAACCCTGCCTAGGGCCTGTCTTGGCTCCCTATTACTGTGAGGTCAAGTCCTAGCCACGCAAAAGGCCTGTACAGCCCACACAGAAGGCCCACACAGCCCCGCCCCATCCATCTCTGTCCCAGATTGCTGTTCTCTTCATCTCTCACACTCACAGGCTCCTGGTCTTGACCAGCAGGCCTCATGGAGAGCTGACCCCTGGGTAGCCAGAGGCCATGGGACCTAGAGCTGAGCTAGACAGGCCACACTGGAATGAGGGCTTGTTGGGTTCTACTTAGGCTGCCCTCTGCAGCCCTGGATTGGACTGGGCATCCCATGAAGATGGGAGGCCCATCAAGGATTCCAATCCCCTTGGAATGCAGGTTATTGTCTGGGAGGAGGAAGCGGGGGCCTTCAAGGAGGGATGTATTGGCCCCAGGAGCTGAGCCTGAATGGGCCAGACTCCACCCAGAGATCTTTAGCCACTGTGCAGGGTGCGAAGGTCAGAGTCTGAGCTATCTGGCCAGCCCCTGGCCCCTTACAGGAAGGTATCTTCAAGGGCTGCTCGTCAGTTTCATCCCACCCCTCATCCAGTGCTGCTTTCACCTCTGGGCAGTCCTCTGGGTTGATCACCCTCAACCTGAGTTTGTTCCTGTCCCAGCCCTTTCCTCCCCCTCTTCCTAGGCTCAGACCCAAGGCCACTGCCCAAGGGCATCTACTCCTGCTGGAACCTGCCAACCCATTGAGGAAACAGCACTGTGGTTTCTCCTGACATTGGATAGACCTGGCCATGCAGAGCACCTGGGCATAGTGCCCTGAGCCACTTGGGGGTCCCTTGAAGGACAGGGCCACTAGATGTGGCCTCAAAAGCAGCAGGAGCTGAAGTCTTCCCCCTCCTAAGTCCCCTCATGCCCTCCCTGCCTCTCTCTGGGCTGTGGCCAAGGAGTGAACTAAGATAATAATTCCCATAAGAGTGATAATATTGTTAATAGCAAATGTTTTTTTAATACCTTCTGTGTGCCAGGCTCTCTGCTGAGTGCTGGGGGAAACAAGTAAATCAGATAGACACAGCCCCTACCCCTATGAATGTGTTGACTCCAGCTCTGAGCATGCACAGGCCATGGTGTATGGAAAGCACTCAATACATATTTGTTAAATGGATAAAGAATGCATGAAATAAGCAGTCTGGTTATATCCAGCAGCACAAATGCCTGGTGGGGTGTGTAATGAACAAGTAAAGGCCACCAGGGCAAAGGTGAGGCATGACCAGAGCTGCCCCAATTTCCACTTTGGAGAGGGCCTGTGACTTGGTACCTCAACATGGTAGGGATTCAGCAACATAGCAATACCCCAGAACAAGGTCACTAAGTGAAAAGAAAAGAAAAGTATTGGGAATGGATTGGAAGCAGAATACCTCAGAAGTGAGCCCAACCCACACCTGTGTCTGGTGGGAGGGCGCTATCAGAAGTGGGATTCTGATGTCCTCTCGTCGGGATGCCATCCAGGACCGACTGCAGGGGAGACTGACATGGAGCCTGGAACTGCCCAAGAAACTGTACAAAGAAATGGGAAAGTTTATGTACCAGATTCTAGAAAAGCCACTCGTGCCTCCATCTTCAACTCTGTGCGAGAAGCCTTCAGAGACAGACTCTATTGCCTAGGTGCTGAAGGACTAGGAAAATCATATTCAGGAGGACCATTTCTGACAAGGGGTGATATGCTTCCCCAAATGGAAGTAAATAAGAAGGCAATGAAGGAATTTTGGGGGTGGGGTTGGCAGTCCCTGGAGGTATGTAAATTGAAAGAAGGAAGCAATGTCTAAGGAGGAGTTTGAGGAATCCACCATGAGACACATTAGGTGGGAACTTCCAGACTCTTGAGGCCCCTCTGCCCCCAGCTAAGCTCTGTACCATTTCATTCACTATAGGTCTTGGAGTCCAGATGAGGAGTCTCTAATCACCTGGCCATGCAGTGCACCTAAGCCTCAGACAGTCAGTGATAGGTGATGGCTGTCCCCACTCTCCACGTCACTCAGCGAGGTCCAAGTCATAGGAAGCCTCTGGTCTAGGAGGCCTCTGGGAGACCATCCAGAGACCAACTCTCCTGCTGGCCCTTTCATTCTGTCCATGTGGGGCCCAAATCCATATGGGGTTGAACAGAAACCTCCTCCATCTCACAGCATAGAGTGCCCAATGGCTGATGCTCTGTGGATATGGACACACACACACACACACACACACACACCCCACGGCTGCACACAGCACTCACGTTTCTCTACCAGCTGGGCAGACAGCAGCACCCATCTCCCAGAAAGGCATTCATGTCCCACCCTGAGGAGTGCCCCTTTGCCTTGGACTACCTTGGTCTATACCTCTCACACAGTGGTCTCCTTGGGGGGTGTTAGAGATCAACCTCATGGACACATCTCACCTCCACAGCCTGTTAGCCTCTTGATGACAGAAAGCCCTTACCAGAACTTGGCCAAGAGGGCACACAGGGTTTCCTCAGGGCCTGCAAATAGTGCTGTCCTGATGTAGACAAAGTGTCCGGGACAGCCAGAGGGTCGTAGGCAGGGCCCTGGCCAAGCCATGGCACCTGCAAAAGTTATTCAAGGACATTCTTGGAGGGCAAAGGTGGAGAGTGGAGAGGAGACCGGGGAGGGCCCCAAGTGAAGGGCTTCCTCCAATTTCAAGCCCCTCGGGTACTTCACTCCCCGCTTGTGGTACAGCCACTACCCCAGCCACCCTAGCTGCTCCTTTTCCAGGAAGCCTGGGGAAACAAAGCTCCTTGCAGAGGGGAGGCTGTGCAGACAGGGAGATGGCCGGGGAAGACAGGCAGCCAGAGAAGGCTTGAGTGTCCTGGGGAAGTACTGACACCTGAAAGAACAAGGCGAGGCACCTTGTTTCAAGACTCAAGTCAGAGGTCACCTCTTCCAGACAGCCTTCCTGAACTCCACTAACGAAGGTGGGTACCTTTCCGTTCCCACCCCCATACTGGGCGCTACCTGCTGTCATCCTGGGTCTTTGTCCTTGACGCAGGCCTCTTCAGGCCCAGGGCTCCCCATGAGTGCTCTCTGCTGGGAGGACTCCCCACATCGAGGGGGTGGGGCCACAAGTTTGCCTGCCAGGACTTTGGGGAGGTTTCTGAGCAAGGCGCGGCCCCATCCCCCATCAAGGCAGCCCACCCCACCCCCCACCCCGCCTCTTCCCTCCTCAAGCCAGGGGAGCCGCCCCGTAGGAGCGACTTCAAAGGGCCTGTGCCCGAGATTTCGCAGCAGGGCTCAGGTCCACGGCCCGCAGAGCGTAAGCCAGGGCAGGATCCCGGACGTCGGGGCCGTCCCAGTCTGGGGGGTCTCCGAGAAGCCAGAGGGGGTGCCAGGCGGTAGGCGACCGGGCTGAGGGGCGGGTCCTTAGAGCCCCCCTAAGTGGGAGGGTCAGGTGGGCCGAGAGGCCAATCCGAGCGCGCCGGGAGCGGGGGCCGGGCAGAGGGGGGTCCGGGGGCGGGCAGGCCGGGGGCGGGGCGCGGCGTCGCGTCCAGGCGGCGGCGGCGGCGGCGACGGCGGCTTCTCAGTGTCCGGCTCAGGCTCCGGCTGCGGCTGCGGCTCCAGCCCGCGATGCCCCACTCCGTGACCCTGCGCGGCCCTTCGCCCTGGGGCTTCCGCCTGGTGGGCGGCCGGGACTTCAGCGCACCCCTCACCATCTCGCGGGTGAGTCTGGCGGCCACGGGGCATCGGGGAGGTCCTGGATCTGAGACCTGGTCCTCGCGGTTCACCTGGGACCCGGATCCCCGACGTCCCTGAGGCTCAAAGGCCAACGGGTGACCCGGGTGATCCACGGAATGTAGAGGAGACACCCGGGCAGGGCAGCATCGCCCCAACCCTTTCCTCCCTCCCTCTGGGCCTGCCTGCTGCTTTCCCTTAGAGGATTCCCCCAACACTGAACACACTGGCCTCTTTTTGGGGTGTCACCGCAGGCCAAGGAAAGACCACAGTCATGGGTCAGGGTCTGGGCAGATCTGCATAAACCCAGAAATGCTGCTTAGACAGAACTCAGCCTGAAGGTTTGGGGCAAAATGAGAGCCCCCTTCCCCTATCAAGCAAGGGTCTCTGCCACTAGAGCTGGGGGACCCCAGAGAGGTCTTAGGTCCTCCCTGAATCTGAAGTGAAAGGTCCTTTCACTTCCCCAACTCTGGTTTTGGTCAGTCTCTCATCAATGACCTCAGACGACCTAAGGGGACATGACCAGAAGGAATTTTTGGTGTCCAGGCTAAGGAGAGGTTTGACTATGCATTCTTCCCACAAGACAGCACAAGGCCAGGGGCCAGGGTAGCCTCAGCTTAGTTCCAGGGCCATGCACTGCCCAGGTCATGAACAGTGGAGAAAAAGGAGGGGTACAATCCTGGGCGGTGGCTAATAGGAGGGAAGAGGGGTGGAGGAGAGCTCTTGGGGGCCTTGTCAGACAGGGTGCCCATTCTGAGGGAGATGGAATCCTGGGCCCAGCTTTGGGGTTCTGTGGTTTGAGGGGCCAAAAAAGGGAACTCAAATTCTGCCCCTGGGGGTCCCAGCCTAGGGGACAGAAGAGGAGAGAACCAGGCTCTGCCCTTGGGGCTCCTAGTCTAGAGGGAAGAGAGGAGGGGACCTGGGACCATCTGAGAGCCATCCCTTGCCCCAACACAGCTGCTTTGGCCTTTGGGGGCCTGGGTCAGGGAAACAGACCCACCTACCCCCACCCTACTGCCACCTCTGGGCATGGTGACTGGACCAAGCTGGCTGGGCTTTCAGACACTTCTTTCTAGTTGTTTTTTTTTTTGGGGGGGGGGGGTGGCCACTGGAGCATGGAATCATGGAATTCCATTTCTGGGGGCCTGGGTGACAGGCAGGCCCAGCTGTCCTGAGAGGCTTCTCACATCTGCCCTCACCCCACACCACCAGGTCCCTGGGGCTGAGGGAGGTAGGCCTTCAACACATCCAGGAGCCTTTCATCTCTCACTTCCCTGAGGGAGCCCTGCTGGGGTGTGTGTGCATGTCTGTGTCTGCATGTGTGTGTCTTGCTGTGTATCCACAGAGGTGGGCTGGTGGGGGTGCTAGGCCAGCCGGCAGGCCAGGCACCCTGGGCGTGAGGCCGCTGACAGGCTCAGTGGCGGTGGCTGATGGCCGCAGGCGGCAGGGAGCAGAGACATCTGTTGCCCACGCGGCTGCCTGCCGCCAAGGGAGGAAAGGCCTCCACACGTCACAGTGGCAGCAGTGGCGGCCTTGTTTGGAGCTGATCAGGGATGCAGGCCCCTGGCAGGCAGGAAGGCAGGCAGGCAGGCTGGAAGATGGTTTGCCAAAAAGAACCCGCCTTGTCCCCCAAAGTCACATGTCAACAGCTCTGGCTCTAGGAGCCAGGATGGCTGAGCCTGGGTTTGGGTGGGATTTGGGGAGATTTATAGGGCTGGGAGGCACAGGCCACAGCTTGCCCAGCAGGTACCTCAAGGGCAGGTCTGCAAACACTGACAATAAGTGGGAGTATCCTCACCAAGAGGGTTTGAGATCCAACCCCACCCAGTGGAGACAGTTATACTCAGACACAGAGGAAGGCTAGCTGCCTGGCAGAGTTGGGGCCTTATAGCCTCAGCCCACAGGCTCAAGGAGCCCCCAAGAACACTGTCCAGGACTTCTTCCCCACTAACTATCGTGATTGCTGGCTTTGGAGCATCCACAGAGTTCCAGGCCCCACCCTAAAGGGTGTTGGTCCCAGATCCCCAGCAAAGGGTGGCTGGAATGAGCACTATGGTGTGCCCACTCCCTATGGGAGCATTTTGCCCTGTTTGTCTCAGATAATCCTCACAGCAGCCCTTAGAACTTAGGGGACCCTCTGGCCTCATATTATAGATGGGGACACCAAGGCTCAGAGAGTCCAAGGTGAAGTACCCAGAGAAGCCGAGCAGGAGCAGGATTCCAGGCCTGTCTGGAACTTGCTGTGACTGTGTGGAACAATATGGCATCTGGCTGTCTAGGCTGGGTGGAGTGGAACAGGGGCAGAGGCTATAGCTGCTACAGGTAAGGGGACTGGCTCATGCCCCAGCCTCCCAGCTGACTCACTGCTTCCCTCTTCCTTCTGCCTGTTCATCCTACACTCAGCAACCAGAGGGATCTGCTTGAGTTCGACTGTGCTGTAAGTTCCCTGCTTAGGACCCTCCATGGTTCCTGTCCACCCAGTATAAATGCTAGCTTTTCACCTGGGCCTACAAGGCCTACTGGCCTGGCCCCTGTTCCTTCTCTAACTTCATCCTTTCCACTCACTAAGGATGCTCCTTCGGCCTCAGGAGCCTGCTTTTACTCTCTCACCCAGATGAGCCATTATACAGCTAATCCTTCTACCTGGGACATTCTCTCTTCCCTCCCTCCCTTTTTGCAAAAAGCACACAGTGGTTAAGAGCATAGGACTTGGAACCAGTTGGCCTGGATTGAAATCCTAGCCTCCATTTATCAGTTGAGTGTCTTTCTGTACTTCTCTGGGCCTTGGTTATCTCATCTAGTGAATGGACTTGCCTTGAGAATTAATGAGACAATGCATGGAAAGGCAAAAGTTGGGAGAGTCACCATTTCCTGGCCTCCAGCAGTCTCTGACCAGAACTCTCCGGGCTAGTGGAGCTGGCAAATTTTCAGCCACCTCTGCTTTCGAGAACTTCCCCCACCCACAGGGGCCTGAATGTGCCCTTGTGCTGGCTGAGTCATCCTGTAGCTAGCTGTCCCCCTGAGGAGCCAGACTCCTCTCCAGCGTGGGGACTGGGGCGAGGTGCCCCTAAGCCTCTCTCTCTTCTTTCTTTGTAAATAGGGATAAGAATGCCATCGCCTCATTAGGTGCCTGAAAGGTTGCTATGAGCGAGTTCTGGGTAGAGTACTGAGCCCAGACGATGTCACAGAGCAGGAATTAATGAAGGAGAGTGGACCTGGAGGAGGGCCTTGATAAGAGGGTGGGATGGAGCCAAATGAGCACCTCCTCCAGGAGGACAGGCCTGTGCAGGTGCCCAGGCCCTATGAGTGAACATTAATGGTACTGGTGGCTGAGGCCAGAGGGTACCCTTAGTTCTTCTGGTGAGTCACGCACCAGAAGAACATTCTCTGCAGTAGCCTATTTCAGGGCAGGTCAGCTCGGGCAGTGCCCACATCAGGACTCCAGCCAGGGAGCTGCCAGCACCTTGTCTTTGTCCACTCACTACTGAGAACTGGCTAAGCTGGGTGTGGCAGCGCTTCTAGGAGCTCCCACCCCCACCAATAGAAACAGGATCACTGGATGCTCTAAACCAGGGGTGGGCAATTGTTTTGGCTCGGGGGCTGCTTTGTGGAAACTACGATTAGCGGAGGGCCACACCTTTTAAAATGATTGCATTTATTAGTTAACTTTGCATTTCAGAAAATATATAAATTGTATCATAAAAATCGGATGTCTTGGCGGGCCTCAAAAAAAACCTGTAGTGGGCCGCATGCCGGCTGCAATTTGCCCACCCCTGCTCTAGACCCACAAGTAGGCACCGCTGGAAAGGCTGGGTAAGAATAAGAGTGCCTAAAGTTTATTTACAAAGGCTGTGCCAAGACCAGGGACAGGGGACAGCGTGCCCTGTTGCCTGAATTCCCCTGGGCTGCTTACTTAGGCCTCCCTGGAAACCCATCCCCAACCCCATGTGGTCCTCATCAGGGGACCAACATTGTAAGAGGCTCCAGATGTGGACAGTGCTTGACTCTCTGAGGTCAGCAGTGACACTGGGGTTGTCTCAGTGAGTGCCTGTCTTGAAGAGGAAGCACAGGTGAAATTGTGAGCCAGGAGTGCAGGTTGGCAGCTGGAAATAGATGGCCCTGGACCTGCCTGGGGAGGGGATGACATGGACCCAGAATGAGGCACTCATGGTGTTAAGGGTACAGTGGCACATGGGATACACGGGGTACTGTGAGAACCCAGAAGAGAGGCTCCCAGAGAAAACGGCCTCTCTGCTGTGAAACTGAAGGATGAGGAGGATAGCTGGTAATCAGGGTTTGGGGCCAAAGGAAAGGATGTTCCAGGTAGAGGGAACAGTATGTGCAGAAGCGTGGAGGTTGAGGACATCCGGTGCCCACGAGTACCCCCTGGACATTCAGATGGTCTGAAGAGAGTGTGGGTGGGTGGAGGTGAATGTGGATGGGGATGAGAGGAAGCAGGTCTCTCCCTTAACCAAGGTCACTAAGGGTTTGAATGTCAGGTCAAGGGATGTCTATGAGGTCTGGCTGGTTGGGCCACTGTCTATGTAGAGTATTTGTGACATGTCCATGCTTTGTACATATCTAGGAGCAAATGTGTCCCTGTTTATTTCTTGCATGTCCTTGGGCACATATGCAGGTTACAGGAGTGACATCCCACTTGTCCCAGACCAAAGGAAGTCCCTCTAATATGCCTTCACATGCCACCAGGACCTCCAGCTGCTGCAGTTAGTTGGGGGTTCAGAGGCTGCAGCAAGGCCACATGGGAACTAAGTCTCTTGGCTTGTCCACCTCAGGTCATGTTGGCAGTAGGGTCACACTGACCAGGTTCTGAAGTCAGGGGCTGTGGAGCAAAGCCTGCAGCGAGGCCACATAATAACCAATGTCCAGCTATCTGGCTTGTCAACCCACAGGTCCATGCTGGCAGCAAGGCCGCACTGGCTGCCCTGTGCCCTGGAGACCTGATTCAGGCCATCAATGGCGAGAGCACAGAGCTCATGACACACCTGGAAGCACAGAACCGCATCAAGGGCTGTCACGACCACCTCATACTCTCTGTGAGCAGGTACGCATAGGGCAGGCTAGGCCAGGATAGCTGGGGGAGGGGGGTGGGCTTAAAGGGGGGAGACATTATGAGCCAGCATCCTGGGTGAGCTGGGGCTTGCACAGCCTGTTTGCCTCAGCTGATAGGCATCCAGTCCTAAGTAGTGCTTTTACAGGGTCCTGGTGGTCTCTGGATATGGGGGAGAAGGGAAGAAGCCCTCTGTTAACTCAGGGCCAGAGTGTGTTGAGGGATTGATGGCAAGGTGAAAATCACCTCAAATCAGGGCTGAAATAAGACCTGGGGGGAGGGGGTGACATCAATCCTTTCTTCATCCCTGTGTGACTGGCTTGATGACCATTTCAAAGAAGTTTCTTGTCAAACACCTCATTTAACTCTCGAACCAATTTGATAAGGTACAACCTAATAGTTCCCACTTTACAGATGACGAGACACCTAGACTCAGAAAGACTACAGGGTGCTTAAAGTCACACAGCCAGGAAGTTGGGAAGCAAAATTTAACCTCACGTCTTTCTCACTGCCAGACTCCACCCCTACTTGGCTGCTGACCGCTCCTACCAGTGCCACAGCTGCTGTGCCTCAGCTGTGCCTACTATGGCCCATGCTTCTGCCCTAGTTCAAGCCTGGTGCTATGGACTGTGTCATATTATACAGCCCATCATGAGAGGGAGGACTAGGGGTCGCCAAGCCCCATCTGTGTCCTGTGGATAGTCTAGGATGGAAGGTCCACTTGAGGCCTCTCCAGCTCTGCTCAGGCTCTGGGTCTTTGTTCAGCTGTGACAGCAGTCAGCTGGGTCCTGGCTGAGTGGGCTCTCCCTGCCCTCTGACTTGCCTGGATCTGGAGAAGTCAGACATCACTGCTGAGCACTGCCACATTCATTTCTGACAGGGACTTTCCATGACCCCCTGTGGACATGTACAGGAGGAGCTTCCCCAAACCACAACACAGCTGAACATGCCTTAGAGCTGGTGATCCATTGGCTGGGAGCCATTAAATATGGTGGGAAGGCTTCTGAAGTAACCCCATTTGTGTCTGGCCCAGGTCCAGGTCAGGGGCAGGTCCCGTAGCTGTACCCTCAGTGCTGGGTGGGCCCAGCTGAAAGTCCTGGGCCTTGCGCAGCAGTCCACCTGGACCATAATGAGGGGCCCTGGCCTGGCAGCTTAGCAGAGCTGGGCCTTATCCATGCTCTATGTACATTAGGGACCCCAGACGACCTCTGTGAGCCTAGGTTTCCTTTTCCATAAAGAGGACCACATCACTCTCTCTCAGACTGAGGTACAGGCTGGCTGGGAGAGACTTCAGCACTGTTCTGCCCATGAGTGGTTCTGAGGCTCCCCCGCTTGGCTGGGTTCCTGGGCCCTGACTCACCTCTGGCCTTGACTCTCATGGCTGGACAAGGGAAGCCCTGGTGGTAGTGGGGCTGGAGGTGGGGAAGCTCACAGAGGTCCTGAGTCAGGAGGTTTCCAGAGGGGATGATGTCAGGACAGGAGGGTGGGGTAAGGGCAGAGTTGAGTGGCCCCTCCCTTCCTTCCTTCCCTGGTCATTTGTTCCAAGCCAAGCATGGATGTAGCCAGGGGTCCACTGACCTGTTCTACTCTGGCTGTGTCAGCCCTAAAATGCTGCCTGGCCATGGAGCAGGTGTGAGCACATTCTCTACTGTCACATTTCCAGTCTCACCTCTGCACTTGGGAACTGCTGTCCTCTAGCAAGTGATTTAATCTCAGAGCCCTTAGCTTCCTCAGCTCCAAAATGGAGACTGTTTTGTGATCTGGGGATTGAATTAAGATGACATACCAGGTATGTTGGGTCAGGGTAAAAACCTGGGTCCTGTCCTCTAGCCCCCCTATCCCAATTCTCACACATAGATTCTGGGGTATCAAGGCGTGGAGGCCACCTTGACCCACTAAGCCAGCATCTCTTCTCCTGGGCACCTCCTCCCTTGCAAGGCCTCTGACCCTGCTCTGTGTCCTTCCTGCTATGTTAGGACCTGTGTTATGCCTGGGCCACAAAGATCCCCCAACATGGGCTCTACCCAGACCGGCTTCCCTGCCTGGCGTCCTGTGTACAGAGGGCTCTAATTCTCCACAGGATGAAAAAAGTAAAGAAAAGGCCCAGTTTCCCTGTTACACTTATTTTGTCTGGAACTCAAAGCCAGGTATCCAACAATGCAAGCTAACCCACACTTTCGGAGCATGTTCTGCAGGTCCAGGATCTTTCTGGCATCAGCTCCAACCCTGGGGCCTCTGGTGGGTCTTCTATTGTCTGTTACATGTGATACAAGATGCAGTTGCATAGCTTAAAGATGGCAGATGAAGCCACCTGCCCAGCCTGAAGTGGAGGCCAGGGGATGGAAGTTGACACATAGATAAGCCCTTCATTCTGATCTGATGCCTTGAGCTACCCTCCTGGCTCTGGGTGCTTTGTGCCCTCTGACCTTCAGGCCTCAGGCTTCTACTTCTCTTCTGGACAGAACTTCAGGGAAGTACAAGTATAAGGCCAGATAGTCACATGAAATGTCCTAGATCAGGGGTGGCGAACCTTTTGGCGATTGAGTGCCAAAGTTTATGAAATAAGAGTATACTCGTTCAACTCACGTGCCAACCCATTGAGTAAGATAGAGGTATCGATTATTTTTATGTCTATAAGAGCATAAACAATAATTTTTTAAATGGTATTTACAGCTCCATGTGCCGAAATAATTGCTCCACGTGCCACTTTGGGCACGCGTGCCATAGGTTCGCCACCCCCGTTCTAGATTCATCCCAGTGGCGTTCTGATTGGGCCACAGTGAGATCTGGGAGTTGGGGCAGTCACTTGGGAGCCTGGCTGAGGGGCCTGTAACCAGATGCCAATGGAAGTGGTGTTGCCCTGGGGCAGTAGAGCCTTGGTGCCTCCACAAGGCTGTGGGGGAGGGGAGAAGCCAGAAGCCAGAAGGGGGCCAAAGAATTAGCAAAGGTGAGGAAGTGCAGAGTGATTGTGCACTACAGGTGTAGACTGATTGTTAAAACCCTTCACTGAGTCAGGGAGAGAGGTAGGGTTGAGCTGCTGGCCCAGTGGTGAGACCTGGAGAAGCCCCAGGAGGCCTTTTGGGGTGGAGTGGGGACATTATTCCCCTTTGGTCTAACCAGCCTCACTTCCCCTCCCACTCACCAGTCCAAGGTTCATGCAACCCTCCTGGCCTGCCTTCTCATGGGGCTACTGAGTGGCAGGACTGGGCCCCAGGCCTGCAGGCTCTTGGCCCTGTCTGCCTGCTTATGGCAGGTTTATGATGTTTTTCTCCCTCCTGAGTGGTGTTTAGCTTTTGGTTTCTATGGAGAAGTAGGAATTTCCTAATGGCCTGTTTCCCATTTGGGCTGGGCAGACGTTGGTGATGACTCTGCCGGCAGCAGGAGGGAGGTGCACCCCTCAGAGCCTTCCCCAGAGTCTATGGATGCCTGACCCCCAGGCCTGCTTGAGGCTGCGGACAGAGAAGGAGGAAGGGAGGGACTCCAAGATGATCAAAGTGTGAGGCCTGGCTCACCCTGCTGTGAGTCGGCCCTGTCTGCTGAACTCCCATAGGCCCCAGAGAGGGTAGAAGAGTGAGAAAGCTGCAGCTTCCTCTCTAGGAACCAGACCAGAGAGGAACAGGGTAGTTCTGTCCTAGGCCAGTGGCAAATCTACAGTTGTGTCTCCTTGCCATAGCAGCCACCATCCTGGTGTAGGGGAAAGCACTGGCGTGGTATTCTCCATGCTGGTTGCCAGGCCTGGTCTTGGGTGGCTCTGGGTCCAGTTCCCAGGCATAGTGGGAATAGTACATATCTGACCATCCTCATTCCTGCCACAGGCCTGAAGGCAGGGGCTGGCCCAGTGCCCCAGATGACAGCAAGGCTCAGACACACAGGATCCACATTGACCTTGAGGCCCAGGTATGTACAGACTCAGGACAAACCCAGGGCAGATGGGCCAGGCCTGGTCCACAGGTTTAACTACATCAGATGTCTTCACCAAGGCTCTCAGATGTGCAGGCCAGACTGAAGCCAAAGGCTTCTCTGGGCCATACCCGTGCCCCATCCTATGCTCCCAGGGGATGGGCACCTGCTGGGAGCTCTGTCTATACTCCATGTAGTCATGGATTCTGAGACAGAGATGTCTGTGGTGAGGAGGGACTGGGCCAGGCCTTGGCTCAGGGCTACCACCCACCCTGCTGCATTACACTGTGGTGCCCAGTGTTGTACAAGACCAGGAGGAAGTCACCAGGCTTGGGAGTGGGGTGGGGGACAACCTCAGGCAGTGGAGTGACCCCAGGCAATGGGTCACACTTCTATCTCATCCTATCCTTGGGTACCCACCTGGCTAGAACCAACCTCGGGCCACAGGGCTGACCTTAGCATGTAAGGCACTTCCTTGTCCTCTGAGGCTGAAGTTTTTTCCTGACCAGCTATGATTGTGCCTAGCAGACCTCAGCTACAGACCTGTCTGCTCAATCACCTCTCTGTATGACAGAGTCAAAGCTGTCCTCAAGGAAAGTGAGGGGGACCAGGATGGTGCGGGGCCTCGTTTTGCCATGGGCTAGAGGGACAGCCACTGGGCAAGACTAAGGTATCCAGCGCCAGCTCGACATCCCTATGCCACAGAGTATGGATAAGGTAGTGACTGGCGTAGTGTGTTATGGAGCCAGAACCCTGGGCCTCAGTCTATAGTGCCATGGCCTCCTGGGCCTGCTTATGTCATCTACTCTCTTGCCATGGAGGCTTCACTATATCAGAGGGAAGGATCTGCTATGGCTTCTCCCTGACCATCTATCTCAGTCCCCATCTTGCTCTGACATTTGTTCCCTAACTTGTCTTTGTTGGCATCCCTGAAACTGGATACTTACTACATGACAGGGAGTGGCTATTCTGGAAGGGAAGAGGCATTTAGCTTATCTGGGATGGCAGAAGCCAGGGGCCTAAGGAGTCCAGAGTAGGCACTTAACTCTATCAAAGGATCAGAGAGGGCTTCCTGGAAGAAGGGGTATCCACGCCCAGACCGGGAGGCCTACGGAGAATAAGGCAGGGTAAAGAGCATGGAGAGAGGAAGTGTGCCAGGAAGAACATACAAAGGCCCAGAGGTGAGACTGTACCATAGATTCAAAGGAAAGAAAGGTCCCAGAGGATGAGAGGTTAGAAACGAGGGGTTAGGTGATGGGGCAAAGCCACAAAGAGGCTCTAGGTTTCCTCTGTCCAGGACTTCAGCATGTAGGGTCAGGGCCTCCTGGCCAGCTTGTGTCCACTCTATTTTTGCAGAGATTTGTGGGTACACCTGCGTCTCGGAAGCTTGCTCTGGTAGTCCCATGGACCTGAGGCTCATGGGGTGGTGGCAGAGGGGGCCTAGTCAAATCAGCCATGCTTGAGGTGACCAGGCCAAGGTCCCCCGCTCGTGGGAAGCCCACTGCCACAGGATGGATAGCACCAAGGGGCCTGAGGTTGCTCTGGTCAGTCCTCCAGGAGAGGCTCAGGGCCAGTGGGCCTGAGAGCGTGGAGGGCTGGAGAGCAACTCCCTCTGCCCCCACACTTTCCCTCACTCAGGGACCAGGCAGCTCAGGCTAGAAGTAGAGGGATTTTCCACATGCAACAGGGCAGCTCCTCAGCTGCTGCCCGCCTTTTGTACTTAAAAGGTCATGAGCTCCATGGGTGGCGAAAGAAACACCCCCACTCAGCCCCTGCAAGGATGTGTCCTCAGTAACACAGACACAGGGCCCATTGTCCCACACTGCTCCCACCCTCTGCCTGCAGTGGGGAGGCGGGTGGGCCCAGCTGGAGCCACCAGGGGAGGAGAAAACCACAGTTGGCCCTAAGACCAGCACAAGGAATTCTGGCACGCACCCCCAAGTGGGATGCAACAGGGCCAACTGGAACTTTAGGCCCACCTTCCATGTAGGGTTATAAGAGATGCTCCTGTCAGATCTCCTGTGGGAATGCAGGATGCCCTTGGCACAGCCCAGAGTGGCAGAAGGGTGGTGATAAGGAAGGTTTCCTGGAGAATGTGGCATTTAAGCTAAGAACCAGGTGACGGATCAAGGCAAGCCAGGTGGAGCAGGCAGCCCTTGCACACTCAGCCTGTTCTCGCCAGACCATCAGAGCTGGAGCCTGGAGAGATAGAGGTGCCACCTGCTTATCTGGACTCAGCACCCACCTCCATCCAAGCTGAGTGTCCCATTCTGACCACCGTCATATGGGAGCTGATGAGCAAGCAGGCAATTGTGCCCATTCTGCTGACTAACCCACTGAGGCTTCAGCAACCAAATCAGCAGCTGGTGGGTACTCAGGGGAAGTACATGGTACCAGGGGCCCTGCCAGACAGAGAGGAGAAATCCAGGAATGGGGCTCAGGAACACCCATGACAGCCATTCATTCAACAAGCATTTGCTATGTGCCAGGCACTAATGCAAAGTGCTTTGTATGTAACTGTCTTATTTTTATCCCAATAAAGAACATGATACAGAGACCATCATGTTCCCATTTCAGAGACAAAGAAACTGAGGTTCAGAGAAGTGAAGTGGCTTGCTCAGTTAGTGAGTAATAGAACTGAGACTCAAACCCAGACCAAGGTTACCATGTGTGCCCTAACCAGTGAGTTCAGACCTAGAGGCTGCTGCATGGGAGGGGAGGGGCTTTGATGGCCCTGCAGTGGACTCTCTCACCCTACTGGGTGAGGATAAGTGAGGATCTCCTCCCTCCAGGTCTCTCTGACTTCCCGCTTCTGTTGAAGCTGCCTCAGTACCAGGCCCAGCCCTCCCCCCATGGCCCATGGCCCATCTGGTCCCCATTAGAGGCCTTGCCTGTCTGCCTGCCCTGCAGACACATGTGCGAGAGTGCTTGGGGTTCTCAGGGGCTTTTGTTGGGCCCAATGGGATGAGGGTTTTCCTTTTGTTGTTGCCTCCTTGATGGGGGCCCACCCGGGCAGTGACAGACCCTCTCCTTTGTCTGTTGGGGACAGGAAAATAGTGTCATCACCCAGACTCAGCTGCTGGTCCATCTATTCCTCAAGCTCCTGCCCAGCTCAGAGCCTGTAGAAAGCAGCAGTCGGGACAAAGCCCTGCAGGCTTGATTGTGCCCCGGTGCTGGCAGCTGCCTGAGTCCAAACCAGGTTCTTTCCCCCTAGATGAGGCATCCTTTCCTCCCCACCTAGCCTCCCTGTCCACACTGTAGAGCAGAGGGGAAGCTTGCACGTCTCTCCCCAGACTGAGGCTGGGACCACCTTCATGGCCTGGACCCTTGGGCCCCACCCTAATGTTGTCCCAGCACTGACTCTGAGCACATGTAACTGGGTATGTGTGACTAGGTGTACGTAGGCAGACTGGATAGTGTGTGTTGGTGTGTTGGCTTTCTGCAGGTGCATGTCTATAAATGTACTTGTGAGAGTGCATGCCTATGTTGCCATGGGCATGTGCCCTCATGCCGGGGGCAGCATGGCCTGAAGCCTGCAGGGACAGAGATTCCCAGTCCTCATTCAGACTTAAACCCTCAGAGATACTACCCTCTTCTCTGAGGAGGCATGTTCAGGGCACTCCTCCCCCAAATGTTTCAGCCATGGGGTAGTGGAGTGGGGAGCCTTGAGCCCTGGCCCAGCCTCTACCCCTCATTTGCTGTGTTTACAGAAGGCTACCATTTTGTCCTGGGAAATAGGAAAGGGGGGAAAAATACAGGCCTGGAGGGGGCGGACCACTCAATGGCACCCTTGAACCTCACCCTGCCCCCACCAAAGGGCCTTGGACATTCAGTGATTGATGACTCTTCCGGCTGCAGGACAGGAGTTCTTTCTTTGTGTTCCTAGCTGTGGGCCCCGCCAGTACCCAGCACAGTTCTGGCGGGTAGGAAGGTTTGGCACCAGGACCCCTTCTGCAAGGAAGCCACATACTCTACTCCAGCCACACTGGCCTTAAAAAGCTCCTTGGGGTGGTCCTGCTCTTATACCGTCTCTCACAGACATTGGTGGTCAGAACCATCACAGGGCTCATGAGCCAAGACAGTCTCAGGCACTCAGGTTTTTGTGTTTGACTTTCCACAGGCATTTCCCATTCCACAGGGATAGAACTAGGCCCAAGGCTTAGCCCTTCCCCATCAACTCCCTCCCTGTCTGGACACCATTGCCCAGAGATGCCTGAGCAGGAGTAGCCAGCCAACCTCCAAGAAGGCCTTGCATAGCGGGAGGTGGGGTGTGTGTGCTAGGAATGGCCAGAGACCCTACCCCAGAGGGTCTCCCAGTGCCTCAGGCCCCTCTCTCTTGTAGGATGGCAGTCCAGCGACCAGCAGGCGGCCCTCAGCCACGGGAATTGGGCCAGAAAATGGCAGACCAGGCCTGGGATCTCTGTATTGGCCGCCACCTCGCCTCCCCATCCCTCACAATGGCAGCAGCAGTGAGGCCACCTTACTGGCCCAGATGAGCACCCTGCATGTGTCTCCACCCCACAGGTAGTACTGAGACCATGGTTTTGCAGCCACACCTAGATATCATCTTACGCCCTTGTCCCTCAAATCTCACCAGCCCCCATTCTGACCCTTGACACTTAAATCACTGGATCTCAACTGCTTGCATTCTGATGTATAAAACCTCACCAGACAGACCCTGAGCTGGCAGAGTGAAGGCTGGTACTGCAACCCTGTCCCTTTGTGCATCTCTTTTGCCCAGCACTGACTCAGCCAGAGTCCTCCCACGGAGCCAGAACTGTGCAGTTGCCCTGGGCTCTGAGGTGTACAGGATGCTGCGGGAGCCTGCTGAACTCCCAGCCGTGGAGCCCAAGCAGTCAGGCTCCTTCCGCTACTTGCAAGGCATGCTGCAGGCGAGCGAGGGCGGTGAGACACACGCCCCCTTACCCCACCTACCTTCCCACCCCCTGAGTGCCCCCCCAGCTGGCCCTTGGCGACCTAACGTCCTGCCTCAGCCATCCACCCTTCCTGTCTCCTTGGAATGTTCCTGCACCCCTTGCTGCCCTCCAAACTCCCTTCCTAGTCTGTGTTCTGGTGGCCCCTGAAGCAGTGAAGTTTTTCCCTTCTCTGTCTTCCGCCTGTCCGAACCTGGCTCATGCTACCTGCACTCCGGCTTTCAGGGGAGCAGCCTGGGCCAGGGGGCCCCCGGAACCTCAAACCCACGGCGGCAGGCAAGCTGGGAACCCCGCTGAGTGGCCTGCAGGGGCTGCCCGAGTGCACACGCTGTGGCCACGGCATCGTGTGAGTACTCTCTTCTGCCTTCCCCACTCTAATCCCAGATACCTCCCCACCCCACACCCCCTGTCCCCCTCCCCCCATGCCCTGGACCCAGCATGCTGGCGATGCTGTCCTCTGCCTGTCTCACATTAGGGGCACCATTGTCAAAGCACGGGACAAGCTATACCACCCTGAGTGCTTCATGTGCAGCGACTGTGGCCTGAACCTCAAGCAGCGTGGTTACTTCTTTCTGGACGAGCGGCTCTACTGCGAGAGTCATGCCAAGGCACGCGTCAAGCCGCCAGAGGGCTACGATGTGGTGGCGGTGTACCCCAATGCCAAGGTGGAACTTGTCTGAGCCTCTCCTGGAACCTCCTGTCCCTGCCTCTGCTTTTTCTAATGCTCCCACACAGCCCATGTAAATATGTGTCTATCCCCTACCTCTCTAATAAACTCTGCACAGCCTCAACCCGGTCAGTGCCCTGGCCGGCCTCCCTCTAGCACAGGTCATGGCTCCCAAGTGCTACCTGTGTTTAGTTGCCAAGCATGTCCTAGGCATTGGGTACAATGGGGTGCAAGCAAGACAGATTCTGTGTTGTGCTCAAAAAGGTCACAGCCTGAGTGAATGGCAGACCTGAATCACAAGGGGCAGTTCTGTTCATAGGTAGGTGAGGCTATGGGGTCTGACCTGCGTGGAGTCAGGAAAAGTGTCAGCTGAGAACTAAGGGATGGGGGTGGGGGTTACCTGAAAGGGTGAGGAACTATATGCAAAGGTATGGTGAAGGTGAGCAGACAGGAAAGCCCCCATCTGGCTACCATCATGAGGGCAGACAGCCCTTAGCAGCTGCAGGAGGGCTTGCCCCCCAGGGCCTATGACTCCAGATCTCAGGGATCCCGTGGGCAGGATCTGACTCTCAGCTTAGTGTTCTAGGTACTCATTTTCCCTATTGGGTTTCTCCCTTTCTCCCCTCCATGACCTCTTCCTCTTCCCCTTTCTCCTCCACCAGCGGGTGTGTGTGTGTAGAGAAAGATTTTAGAAAGAAAAGAACACCAGCCTAGGCTCGCATCCTCCATGATACTCTGTCTCCAAAGCTGAGAGTAAACTCGGCTCCTTTTCCTGAAGCCCAGTGGTTACAGCGTGTGCAGCGGCCTTGAGCCTTTCACACTCCATTGCACATGTGGGTACAGGCTCACACTTTTAAAAATATATAAAGTGTCAGAGCTGGTGAAGTGTAGTTGTTTACACCCGAGGACATGTCCTGGACTCTGGGTCACGTGGATGTACCCTCTCTTCAGCTTGCTTAGGACAGGAACCAGCCCAGTTTATTTAGTGAGCCCCAAGTAATGTATGTTTATGCTATTTTCAACTTTGTACTATCACACACCACAAAACCTGTTACCAGTCCACACTCACCGGTAGCACACAACGGTACCCTTTTTCTCCCACTCTTGCTAACACAGGACATTATCATTTTTGCCAAACTGATAAGTAAAACGCACTATGTAGTTACTTTAAATTACATTTCTCTAATTACCACTGGTGAGCATTCACTCAACAAATATTTGTTGGTGGGTGCTAAGCGAACAGCAGGAGACAGAATTGTCTCCCTCCAAGAGTTGTTCTCCCCTGACGGGTTTCTTTGCTCTTTTTTTCTTAGGCTTAGTTAACTTCTTAATGATAGGAACTTTTCATACTTTTGTAAGAATCTACCGGTATGTTACTGGACGCTATCCCACTGGTCTATTTCCCCATTCCTATGACAGCATCACACTGGTTTATTATAATTACTACTGTTTTAGAGTTTAATATGCCAATCTCTCCTCCCTGTTCTTCATTTACAAACATGTCAAGGACTTTCGTTACATTTCCAATTGTCAGAGGTTTCGTTTCAGTGGTCAGGCTGGGAAATAAAAACCAAACAAACCTCTTTTAACTGTAAGTGGGGCGCCTTGATTCTAGTCTGGAGTCACTTGGTGAGAACCGGTGAGAGTCCCTTCCTTCCAGGGAATACTGTGGTCTGTGCTTACTGTGCCATTTATTCAGTAGCCGGTACGCATTCTTGTACACTTTTATTTACGCTTTCTTCTCATAGATCTCATGTTCCTGCTTTAATTTGTTACTAGGATTCCTCCCAAAAGCTTCCGCCGCCCCCAAGGAGTAGAGGCCAGAGCAGTGTGGGCAAGTGCCCCTGAGAGGTGAGGCAAGAGTCCTGGGCCCTGGTCCTTCGGCTGACTCCTGCCCTGCCCCGCCCCGCCCCGCCCCGCCCTTGTCCCCTTCTGCTCTGCCAGTGACCAGACAACAGTGGCTGGAGCGGAGGGAGGGCCCCGCCTGGGCGCCGTGCACGCGCACGCGCACACATACTGAAGCACTCCGCGGCCCCACCCGAGAAGGGTGGGGCTGCGGGTCTGCCCTTCCCTCCTCACCCCGCCTCTCCTGCAAACTTGGTCAGGTTTCCCCACGCGGCCGTAGGCGGGAGCGGAGGGGATGACGGGCAGCCAGGGAAGCCATTAAGCTCAAGGACAGGATGGAAAAATGCTAGAGCCACGGGCACAGGCTTTCACCTCGCTCCCAGACTGAAACCCGCAGACTCAGCTGGCTTCCCACTTCCTCCCGGGATGCTCAACCACCCCTCCCCCACAGTGACTGCCACCCCAATTGAGGGGTCCTTGAGCTGCCTAGGCACCCTCAGCACTTCTGAAACCAACAGCTCCACCCTCACAGGAATGCAACCATCAGGGCAGCCCTTGCTAGGTAGGCATCCTGGTGAGGGGTTGGGGAGGCAGGAGCTAAGAGGAATGACACCCAGAGCTGCCAGACTGATTTGTCCTCTCCCTACTTCAAGGCTCAGTCTCTGCCCAGTCCTCCAAACACCACCTCTGCCCAGGAGCCATGACTGAATCCAAATGTGGTGGACCTGAAAAGCTTTAGACAAGGTTCCTGTGGAACAATGTCTCTGTGACCCAAGTTCCCAGTTCTGAGATGTGGCAGCTGAGTCTACAGGTCCCCAATTCAGTTCCTCAGCACACCTGGCCCAGACTGAATTCTCACTATTGTCCCCAAACCTGCCCCTCTCTCAGTCTTCACTTCTGGGGCCTTCAAACCAGAGACTTTGAGGTCATCCTCCACCCTCACCACAACCATTCTATCCTACCCATCGTTGTGACTGGGGTTCTGCCTCCTAAGCATTCCTGGGGCCCATTTCAGGGCAGCTGGAGGATTCTCTCACTCTCTTGCCTTATAGACCCCTCCATGGCCCCCAGGGCCCCCAAGATGGGGCCCCTGATCCATCAGTTCTAGGCCTAGCATTTAAAGCCTCTGACCTCAGGTTGCTGAACTCTTGATCTCACTTCCTCTGCTGCATCAGACAGTTCACCATTCTGTGGACCATCTGCCTTTTCATACCCCTCAGACCTTCTCTCAAGCTCAAAATGCCTTTATTTTTTCTTCTCCATCCAGCAAACTCCTACTCACTCTTCAAGGCCCAGCTCTATTGTCCCCTCCCCTAGAGCAAAGCCCATCCCCAGGCAGAGTTAGTAGCCCCCAATCGCATGCCCTCCACCCAACCCCTCCATCTTTGTCCAGTACTTCTGGTACAACCTTGTTATCTCCTGGTCAGCCTGGCCCAGACCTCCCTCAGCCTTCTCAGAACCCAGGCCAAGCACTGAGAGGGGCAGGAGCCCTGGGGCCATCTATCTCACATGCGCACAAGCACGCACACACACATACACACCGCATAGCCTGGGCCTCCCTGCCTTCCAACCCTAACTGCTTCCTCACCTTGGTCGCCCAGTGTCAGCTGGCATGTTGCCTAAACCCTCGGGGGAGGTAAGGCCTTAGGGCAGCTGCCTTCCTCCTGTATCTTCAACCACAACTCACTCATTCAGCTAATTATTTACTAAGAATCTGCCATGTTCCAGGCATTGTGCTAACTACTAGGAAAACATTTTGAACAAACGTAAGTACATATTATAAGCAGTGGCATAAAGGGAATAAAGAGGCTATCACAGTATAGAATAAATGATCCCTTCATATGAGGAATTTAGAAAGACCTCACAGGTAAGATGACTTTTGAGCAGAGACCCGAAGGGGTGAGGGAGCCTCTGTGGGTATCTGCGGAAACTGCCTCCTAGGCAGAGGGAGCTGGAAATACAAAGGCCCAGGGTCAGGCAGGGGGAGGAGGCATGCGCTTGTGAGGGCTAAGAATGGTGAAGAAATGGTGGGAGTGGTGTAAGTGAGGTGGCTAGCAGTAGTAGATGAGGTCAGAGAGATGTGGGGACAGGAAGGCTGATGGCACTGATCTTGTAAGCCACAGGAAGGACTTTGGTTTTTACTCAGGTGAGAAACTAGAGGAGTGGCGTAACCTGGACTTTTGTTTTAACCAGGATCACCCTGGTGGCTGCAGGGAGAATAGACTGTAAGGGGCAAAGGTGGAAGCAGGGAGACCAGTTAGTAGGCGTAAATTAATTCATCCCTAACTAATTCCTAACTGGCCCACTTCCCTTGCCCTCCAGAGCTCCAGCCACAGTCCAGGCCCCTACATTCTCCTGCCTGAGCCCTAAAATAGCCTCCTGCCTGAACTTCCTGTCTTCTTTCTGGCCCCTCAGTCCTTTCTTCACACAGAGCAGAGGGAGTTTTTTTAAATGCAATTCAGATTATGTCACTTCTGTCTATTAACACTCCTGACTCCCCAATGCTCTCAGGACAAAGTCTAAACTCCCAGTCCCTGCCTATAGGCCCCATGAGGTCCAGTCCCTACTGACCTCTACTGACAGCCCTGCCTCATGTGCCCACAATTTGTCATGCAGACCTGTAAGTTCCGCTTTATCAGGCTCTCTTCCAGACTCTTGCAGCCTTCCTTGACACTCCAAGGAGCTTGAAATGAAAACCAAGTCATTCCTTTTAGTTTCTCTGTGTGACATACTGAGTCCCCTAACTTCCTCCTTCAGAATAAAGGAAAAGGGCAAGGGCAGGAGAAACCCAGAGGCTGCTTCACGCCAGCCCTCCTCCCTTCCTGGCCCAGGACCCAGCCCTCTAGGGGGCACAGTAGTCTGGCCCTGGGCTCACAACCCATGAACAGCTGAATTGGGGGTGTTGTGGTGTCCACAAGACTAGGCTATGGGCCCAGAGAGTCCCTCTGCCCACCTGGGGAGTGCCCTGCCTGCTTTACCTTTGGGTTTCCCCATCCACCTTCTCTGCACTCCAGTTCCATCCCAGACAGCTCATTCTTGCCCAAGGTAACAACTTCTTATCCTTGGACCCCAGACTCTTCACAACTCTGGGTAATTTTTGGTTTAGCATTTTTCCACACAATATTCAATAATAGTTTCCCACACAGTATTCCTCAGCACCCCTGAATAGAGGTGGAAGTCTAACAAGGATTGAGGGTAGTAAAGGGTCTCTCTTAACGAGCAGGGACTATACTTCCATGCCTTCTATCCCAAGCGGGTCCCTGTAGAAACCAACTTTTATATTTGCTCCTCTCTGACATGGACCATTTGTGGCTGAAGGCAGAGGATAGAAATCCCAGGAGAGGCTACCAGAGGCCTTACCTGTTCCTGGGGTTGACCTCAGTCATGTGGGCTCAGAAACCCACTGACCAGCCCTGTGAGCAGGTCTTTCTCCTTAGTCAGACCCAGTTAACCAAGCTCAGAGGCCAAAGCACCATATACCACCTACTTCACTGACAAAGACAGCTGTGGAAGGACATTCTGTTGTTCTCCAGGGCAGTCTTGGACTTCATACATGTTTTCATGGGAAGCCAGAGCACAGCCACAAACCCAGAGGAAGGGATAGAAGTTGGTTAAATACTGTAACAGGAACTAATGTGTCCCAGACATTCGTCTCCAAGTCCATGATGAACTGATAGTACCCTTCTTTATTCCTCATGTCAACCTGAAAGTACAATTATTATCTTCATTTCATGGATGAGCTCAGAAAGTTTGAGAAACTTTCCAGGGTCACAAACTGGTTAACTAATCTCAGTGGCAAGGGCACCCAGGGTTACCTCAAGTACTCATCTTTCCTGGAGAACATTGCCTGTCCTGTCAATGGTCTGATGACCCTGATCAGGCCATTTCTGGGGGGTGCTAACCTGTCTCTGCTTGGCAAGGTCCCCAAAACAATCCAGAGTGCAAGTGTTGTGCTCCCAATCCTCCATGGAGAATGGAATGGTGGAAGCTGGGCTGAGTCAAGAAGACCCCTGAAGCTTCGGGTCTGAGTGTAGACAAGCGTGGTGCCCACAACTCCTGATCATAAACTCTGGCATGCATGAACCCACCCCCATGCCTGCTTGACTTGTTCCTGAGACCAAGTCATAATCCCTGCTAAATCGCAATCCTGGGAGCTTCTTAGTGGTTGCTGGAGCTGTTGAGATTAAAGATAGAGATGATAGAGATAGAAATAAAGACAAAGAAAGAGATGATAGATGATAGATAGATGATAGATAGATAGATAGATAAGATAGATGATTGATTGATAGATAGATAGATAGATAGATAGATAGATAGATAGATAGATAGATAGGGAGAGCCTGGGCTGGAGCCTGCTATAGTTGGAGGTAGTCTCTTACTCCTCAGCCCTGGCCCCTGACATCATGCTGTGCCTTCTTAGCCTGTGTTCCTGTTCACTCTCCTGCCTGTCCCAAGGCACCAGCCTCTCAGGGCTCTGGCCCAGTTCCTCCTTTCCTCTCCAAATAATCCTTCTCTAGAATAGGTTGGGTTGTTTGGGTGGGCCACCTTCCAAATTGCCCCTGCCCTCCTTTTGTAGTCTAGCCCAGTCCCACTGCATTTGGACTGGGAGGACACAGATCAGAGAGTACCCTGGCTCAGCCAAGGGGTGGCCCTTCCCCTATAGTTTTGCTCTTAAGCAGACTGTCCTGCTAGGATTCCACTTTGGTTTATCAATTTCCCAGCACCCAGAGTCACACCCACAGCAGAGTCCGACCAGATGCCCAGCTTTCCCATCAATTCTTGGAGCCTGCTTACAACCAGAAACCCTGACTGTCTATTATGCTTCTTGGTGACCTCATCTATGCCCAAGGCCTCAGGAACTCTGTAGTCATGACCACTTCCTCATATAGATCTCCAACCTAGACCTCTGACTGACTGGACCTCTACCTAGGTATCTCAAAGACACCTCAGACTCAGGACACCTCAAACCCACCTCATCATCTTCTCTCCAACCTACTCTTACTACTGTATTCCATCTCAGACAAAAACATCACCAACCAGTTCCATCCATCCAGTTCCCCAAAGATGGTGTCTTCCCTGCCTTCTACTCTCCCTTCATTTCTATATCCAGTTGGTCATCAAGACCCGACCTTGCCACCTCCTTAACAGCTCTGGAATCAATCTCTTTCTTTCTTTCTTTTTTTATTTTTAAATTTATTGGGTGACATTGAGTGGTAACAATTAGTTTCCAGATGCACAAATCTGCTTTCTTGACTGCCACCACCATCACCCTTTTGGACGCTCCAACAGTCTGCTCCCACCCTTGCATTCTCAACTTGGCCACCAGAGGGTATTTTCTAAAAACAGAAATTTCATCAGGCTTTCCTCTGACTCCCATTGCCTCAGAATGAAATATAAAGCCATGTAACAATTAAGAATTTTTAAGGTCAGGGGTGGTCTTGACTCTGCCAACCCTTCCAACCTCATCCCCCTGCCTTTCCCTGTCACTGATTTTGGACTCACATGGGCAAGTGTCCGGGCTGGATCAGGTTGTTTGGGTGCCAGGAGGTGGCCTGTGGACTGCCCCACATTGTTGACTTCAGGCCCTCTTGGCCAGAACAAGCAGAGGCAGGAGTTGAATGTATGGATGAGGCTACCAAGGGCTTGCCTTCCTCCTGCTCCTGGGCGCACCCAGTAAGGGGCAGCAGAGACTGCGTCCTCCGCTGTCCTATGAGAGCAGCATGACAGGCATATGACTCATGGCTTCAGTCTCTGGACCTGCTGTTTACTTCAGCCACCAATGTGGCAACCAGCCCCTCCCAGGTGTCCCAGTCTTAGCTGCACTGCTCACTTCTCACTTTCTACTTCCGGACTCCTCAGACGCTTAGACATGGGACATCTACAGAAACCTGCTCAATAATCACAAGTGTGACGTCTGAAAGAATGGGCTAGTTAGTACCCAGTGGGGCACACCCAAACCAGTGAGAGATAGAAGCCTATGGATAAATGTTGCCTACTTCTGAACCTCAGACATTTCCCCTTTTTTTTTTCTTTTTTTTTTTGTTTTTAAGATTTATTTTTATTGTTTTTGACAGAGAGAGAGAGAGAGAGAGACAGAGACAAAGAGAAGGGGGAGGGCCTAGAATAGTCTCCATAGTTGCACATCATTGGTTTTTCCATATAGTTTCATTCCACAGGTGAGTGTGGGGCTGCACAGGGCAGGAACTGGGCCAGGGTCTCACCCCAATGAGAACCGAACTGGGGGCACTCCCCAATTCAGCATATGGGTCCGCACGGGCCGGGGCCAGGATTCAATCCTAGGTCCCCGGGGCTGCAAAGTGAGTGCTTAACCCACTGAGCCATCCCACCTTCCCTGAACCTTAGACATTTCTGAGACACAGTCCCCAATTCCCCACATGTGTAAATAACCTTAAGCCGTACCCTTATGCTTGCTTTTTTTCTGTCTCACTCTCCACAGTGCCTTACTCCTGGTCCCTTAGCTCCATTCCCGAACAGAAGCAGTGTAGAAGCAGACTTACAAGAAAGGAATTCTGGAATGGGAACATTCACCTTTCAAACAGAGATAAGGACTCCCATTGCTGTGGTAAATATGTTGATAATAATCTCTGGCATGCAGAGACATCACTTACCCAAACTCCTACTCATGGTAGACTAGGATATGATGCAAGTGGAAAATAAAACATTGGCTGTGTCAGTGTTTTTTAACCAGGGGAGATTTTACACACATACACGCACAACATTTAGCAATGTCTAGAGACATTTTCATTTCAACTAGGGGAGAGTGTTACTGGCCTCTAGTAGATAGAGGGCAGAGATGCTGCTAACGTGCATAGGACAACTCCCACAGCAATTCAGGCATAAAACTTCAATAATGCCAAGGATGAGCAATCCCAGTTATGGCTCCTCGGACATGTGAGGACAATGGTGATTGTAAGGATCATAGAGTTGACTGGCTTTTGTGAATTGCTTTAGAAGCCTTAAAAAAGGAAATGATGGGTGATATGATGTGGACTTGTACATCTGGAAACTATCTAATTGTTACCAACCAATGTCACCCCATTAAATTTAACAATAAAAAATAAAATAAATAAATAAATAAAAATAAATAAAAAGGAAATGATACGCCAGGTCAAACAACTATAAACTTTGGGCACACTGTATAAGATAGGAGGCTTCTTATCCCCTCATCTCCTGTAGCCACAGAACAGATTGTGCTAGAAATCAAACCCAGGATTTAATTGATTTTATTGTAAAGGTGGGAGAGCTGCCAAATAATCGGTCTTTGATGACAAAGTCATGGCCCTGATAGGAAATGCATAGAACCCTGGAACACAGAATGGGGTCATATGACCCCATAGCTCATGAGAGCTCCCCTAACCCTCCAAGGTTAGCAGCAGCAGTTCTCTCCACCTTGCTACAGGAGAGCAGCCTCTCCTTACCTGGAATTCCTGCCAAGACTCCTCCTGAGGCACAAGGCTCCAAAGATGCTGCTTCTCCTCTTCAAGGTCCTCCCTTATCTTCCTTCATTGCCTCCAGACAAATACCTAGGGTTAGGTCTCAGCAGAGCCTATGTGGGGAAATATAGTTCCTGACCCACAAGGAAGTAGCATACACATTGAAAAAATAAAATAAAATGATAGGACCTATGTTCTGGTAGGAACAGGGGTGACATGTGGGAATTTGTTAACTTGGGAGCACTTTCTCGTTATTCTGGGTTTAACATCCAAGCAAAGATACATAAAACCATCTTCATATGCTTCTGAAATTACTCTTTGAAACTTGGATACCATCATAGCCTACAGAAATGAGGTGCAGATGCCAGAACTTTCTTGACAGAGTATCAAAGGAGTCAGAAGGCTGAGGGGAATAAGAACGTTAGATTGTATTTATCATGCAAGACCAGAGAACCTATCACCAGCTTACATTCCTGAGGCAAATCCAGAAGACACTCTTTTCACTATAACAATACAAAAGGCACAGGTGAAGGGTGCCTAGTGTCAGTGGGGATAGCAGAGGCCAGGTGGAGATAATCAACAGAGGCAAGGTGGACATAATTACAAAACCAAAGTGGCAACCAGGGTACTTTGACCCATGGGTCTGTAATGATGGCTAATAGACCATGGAGTTCCTAGGAGTTAAGTTAATAGGCAGGTGACTGAGTGTTCCTTGTATAACAACCTCAACCCTAAAATCAAGAGTTAGTGAGCAGAAACCTAATGTCAGCTGCCTCTGTGGAAAATAGTATTTCCTCATAAACTTCCCAGATCCAGGCTAAGTCACAGGCTCAAAGCCTATTGAATGAAAAAAAGCTAAGTCTCAAGGAAGAACCCTTGAGATCTGTGCCTATCTTAGTTTGCTCAGTCTACCATACCAAAATACCACAGACTGGGTGGCTTAAACAATAGAAATTTATTTTTCATAATTCTGGAGGCTGGAAAGTCCAAGATCAAGTTGCTAGCTGATTCAGTTCCTAGTGAGAGTCTTCTTTGGTTTGTAGATAGCCACCTTCTTGCAAACTCTCTGGTGTCTCTTCTATAAGGCCACTAATCCCATTATGAGGGCCCCACTCTCATGATCTCATCTAAACCTAATTATTTCCCAAAGGTCCCATCCCTAATACCATTACATTGAGGGTCAGGGCTTCAACAAATGAATTTGAGGGGATATAATTCAGTCCAGAACAGTGGCCTTTTACCAGAGTAACTCTGTCCTGAAGAAAAGGGAAAGACCCAGACCTTTCAAAAGCTACTGGATTCAGAGTATGGGCTGGCATTAATGAGGATGGGAAGTACCATTATGCCTGCCTCCCCACCCCACCCTACCCCCGCCATTAGACTGGAGGCTCATGAAAGCCAGGTGGTAAATGGAGTTCTCATGCAAGCAGGTCCGTCGTTCCCTCTTCTGTAAGTGCATAAGTGGGATAGATACTCTTAGCAGCTGGCAAGATCCTAACATTTACCCTTCTCCTTTAAATAAGAGCCACTATGGTAGAAAGGACCAAATAAAAGCCTCTAACATGCCCACATTTTTGACCAATTTATTAATTTAGAAGTAAAACCACATCCTGGAGGAATTGCAAAGATTAGCACCAACATAAAGATTTTCCTTAATAGTCCTCATTAAGGGGGATCAAAAGTTGTTTCCCTTTTGTGGGATGAATAGCAGTGCATATTTACTTTCTTCACCCTGGGCTGTGTGAATTCTCCTGCTCTCCTTCACAATATAGTATTTAGAGACTTTGATTGTCTTGACATTCCCCCAGCTATCATGATGGTTCATTGTGTTGATTGACATTCACTCCAGATGACATTATGCTAATTTGATCAAGTCCTCTAGATATAAGATACATGCATGTCAGAAGATAGGGGATAAAAAGTATGAAGATTCAGGGCTTGCCTGAATTTTTTTCTTATCTTTGTGTTCTGGAATGAGTTAAATGTATATACAAATTCATAGACAAGTAAAATGAACCCCTAGAACCATAATCATGGCCAATCTTTCCATCTGCTTCCTCACTCACTTCTTCCATCACATATTATTTTGAAGCAAACTGGTGAAGTCTTTAGGGATCCAGTAGTCTGGAGCATGCCAGGTCCTTCCCTGTTAGGTAAAGGCAAGTTCTTATACTTTGTACCCTCTATCACGAATAAAAAGACATCATGCTTGGAGGAACTATAATCCATTTACTGGATGCCTTGCAAGGCTCCCAGTTTTTAGTGAAGCCAGAGCAAGAAAGTACTACAATGTGTCCAACTATAATACAAGGTTCCCTCCCATTTGGTCCACATTACCCAGCAGAATACTAGTACTAGAGGTGTTCATGGTGCTAGGGACGCTGAGCAGAGTCTCTGATAAGTCCTTATAAAAGAGTTTCAGTACAGATCTCTAAGGTTCCAGAGCAAGGTCACGCCTTCTACAGCAGAGAGCTATTTGCCTTTTGAAAAGCAGCTATGGCAATGGGACATCAAGGGTCTATGAAATTAGAGATGTCCAGTATGAGCTGGGTTTTGTCAGATTCTATCAAGTCATAAGATTAAGCAGGTACAACAACCATCCATCATATAATAGAGATGGTAGGGAGGATGCTGGGATAGCTCAGCAGTTGATCACTTGCCTGGAAATTGTAAGGTCCTGGGCTCAAGTCCTAGCCCCAGCTTGTGCAACCCCATATGCTGAAATGTGGCACAACTAGTAACCACCGGGGTTGCTCAGCAGTAAAAGTTCTGGCCTTCCATGTGGGAGGCCCCCAGTTCGGTTCCTATCTTGTGTGGCCTCACATCCACATGTGTGGAATGAAACCATGTCCCAACTAATGATGTACAACTATGGAAACTGCTCTGCCCCCTTCCCTCTCCCATCACCTTCTCTCAAACAATAAAATAAATCTTAGAAAGAAATGGAAGAGTCAGGATTAGGATTGAGCAGGTCCATAAGGCTCATGTAAGTTAATAAACAGGTGACTCAGACTTCCATGACACCTAGCTAAGCTGTATAACACTTCACCCTTAACTCAAACAACCTGGAAGTGCAGGGGAGTCGACCAATGGAGACAGAACTGGGAAACCAGTGCCTCCTCATTCTATATAGCTCTTTAGAAGGTCCCAGGGGAATCGAATTCCAGTCACCCATGGCAATGAGGGCTAGGACAAGGCTAAGGCAAGTGAAACAACTGAGGCACTTACCTCAGGTGCAAAATTTAAGAGGACACCAAGAAATTCAATAATCAAGATTAATAATATTTTAATATTTCTTTAAAAAGCAAAATCAGTATAAAAATCCATGATGAGCAAAACATAAAATTTTAAGTAAAGATAGGATCGATATTACTAATTTTCTCCTTTGGCCTCCGACTCCAAAATGTCTCAGCACAGCGCTGTCATTGACCCTGACTATGGCCAATGAGTTGATAAATTACACCGTCTTGTGTTGGCCTTACCTACTTCCCTATTCACTCTCCCCAGTATCTCACTCCTTTCTGTGAGCTCACTACTCAAAATAAACTACTGCCACATACCGTAAGTTCTTGTCTCAGACTTTGTTTTTGTTTTTTTTGTTTGTTTTGCTGGAAACTGCAATTTTAAGCAAAACAATGTATAAAGAAACCAATTTACCATAGGCTAATTGACATAAACATATTTCTGGCCACAAAACCATCACAAACTTCTAAAGACCCCCCAAACACTTCTAATAATAAGTATTGAAGTAAATATGAGCTACATTACCCTTAAGAAAATTAACAACAACATGTAGGATCATTATTTTCCAGCCCACTTTCAGCTCAGGGTGGTGATGGCCAGAGCCTGTCCCAGCAGCTCACAGTGCAAAGCGGGAACCCATTTCAGACAGGACACTTTTCCATGCTAGGGTGCACTCTCTTACACACATACACACTTAGACTGGGACAATTTAGACACTCCAGTTTACCTCACTTGCACATCTTTGAGGTGTGGGAATAAACCTGAGGACCCGGAGAAAAACCATGTATACATGGGGAGACTGTGCCAACGCCACACAGACAGTGGCCCTGGCCAAGAATCAATTTTCTCAACAATGTTATAATGAAATGATGTTGAATGAAATAACATTATTTGAAAAAATCCAGCCATGGTCAATATAACAAGAGGGGTTATATGGCTGAATACTTTCTGGACAGCTCTCATATATTGTTCAAAGGATACTTTTAAAAGTAAAGGGAAGTGCTATTAACAATACTGCTGGGAGGGGGAATCAAACACACGGTGATGGAAAGTGAGCTGATTCTGGGTGGTGAGCACATAATGCGATGTATAGACAATATAATGTAGAATTGTACACCTGGAAACAATGTAACTGATATCAATTAATGTCACTGCAATAAATTTAACTAAAATAAATAAATAAATAAAGCTATTACCAAAACAACCACCACGTAAATAAATAAATAATACTGCTGGGTTACTAGGCACAAATCAGAGCTATCCTGGCACATCAGGGCATATGATCTTATTTCAGACAAGGAATTGAGCTGCCAAAGGGGTGAGAAACCAGGCTAAGAGGAGGGGGTCAGACTGGAAGCAACAAAAACAGGCAGAAATGGCCCTCAGCCTCTTAACCAGGGCCTGGAGAAACAAACACACTTGCACAAAATCTTCAAGGAGGTGGGCCCTTCACTCTGTCCATCTCATCTACCTCATGAACCCCAGGACTCAGACAGCAGCCCCAGGCCAGCTCACACAACAGCAGTCAGGACTTAGGCCTGGACACTAAGCAGAGGCTACGGTCCCTGCTCCGGTTACCCTGTCAGATCTAGGCGCCAAACGCGACCTCTCCTCCCTCCCTCCCTCTCTCTCTGTTCCTGGACTGGGAGCTGTACCTTCTGTCAACAAGAGGCCTTTCAATTCAAAAAGGCTCTGGCAGCTGCCCCATAAAGAGCCCTGGGGGCGTGGGGAGAGCGAAGGAATCAAAATCAGAGCCCAGGAGTGGTGACAGAAGCGGTTTCATTACGAGCTCTCTCACTTGGGCCAGGTTCTGCGTTAAAGTATTCTTCAGAGGGTTTGGCAGGACCCTGGGGTGTTCCCTTCCCCCCACCCGCCTTCCTTCCAGCTTATCTGACAGTGTGACCTTGCCCATCCCTTCCAGACTCTGGGCCTGTTTTCCCTTTTTCCAGGTGAGGCTCCCGGCTGTCCCGAAGGCGCTTCTGCCGGCGCCGCCGCGGGTGACTGAATCCAGCCCCTTCTAGGACTGGTGGGGACGGGGCGCCCCGCCGGCTGGGCCGGCCTCTCGCGCGGCGTGCGCGCCAGAGAAGCGCGCGCCTGTCACGGCTGCTCGCCCGGAGGTTCCGCCGCAGCACCGACTCCACGGACTCCCGTCCGCGCCGCGCCCGCCCGAGGCCACCTGAACGCAGACTCCGAATTGGAAGGGACTGCGGAGGGACTTCTGCCCCGGGCGAGGCCTGGGTTGACGCCGACAGCGGAGGCCGAGGGCCGACCTCTTAAAGGCCTTGCCCTCCGGCTCCTCCCTTTCGCCCGCTCTCGCCGCCGGCGCCAACTCGGGGGCCCCGTCGGGTCGCTCAGCGCTTCGGGGTCGCCGGGGCGGCGGAGTGCACGGGAGCGGCGCTTCGCCCCTTGCACGCCGGTGGCACCGCCGCGTTCCGAGCCCCGGCGGAGGCTACAGCCGGGTCGCCGGCGGGGGGCGGGGCACGGGGCGGAGCTGTCCCGTAGCCCCACCTCAGCTGGCCCCGCCGCCCACCGCTCCCCAGCCCCGGCCGGGATGGGGGTGTGGTCCCGAGTTGCTACGGTGACTTCCAGCTTTGCGTTCAGATCCCGCGAACGCTCCAAAGCCCGCAGCATATTTCCCAGGAATAGGCCCGGGCCGTGCGCCCCAATTTCCCGCAGCCTGCCACCCCCAAGAACGCTCTGACACTCTTGGGTAACGCCCTTGACCGCGCGACATTCTCCAGGGAACGCTCCTATCATCGCCGCCGGTGGCCAGCTGCCGAGCCGCGGCGGGAAGCATGCGGGACTACGACGAGGTGACCGCCTTCCTGGGCGAGTGGGGGCCCTTCCAGTGCCTCATCTTCTTCCTGCTCAGCGCCAGCATCATCCCCAACGGCTTCAACGGCATGTCAGTCGTGTTCCTGGCGGGGACCCCGGAGCACCGCTGCCGGGTGCCGGACACCGCGAACCTGAGCAGCGCCTGGCGCAACCATAGCGTCCCGCTGCGGCTGCAGGACGGCCGCGAGGTGCCGCACAGCTGCCGGCGCTACCGGCTCGAGGCCATCGCCAACTTCTCGGCGCTCGGGCTGGAGCCGGGGCGCGACGTGGACCTGGGGCAGCTGGAGCAGGAGAGCTGCCTGGATGGCTGGGAGTTCAGCCAGGACGTCTACCTGTCCACCATCGTGACCGAGGTGGGTGTGTGAGCAACCCTGCATCTGCGTCTCCCCCTCCAGACTCCCCACTCCCCATCAAACCCGGCTGGTCTGCCACTGGGTTCCGATTCTAACGCAGGTGTGCAGGCCCAGAGAGCAGGACTCACGTTAGGCTCATTCCTGATCTTTCTGCCCAGTATGGAGGGGATGGAGTGTTATCACCAACTGTCTTTTCCTTTCCGAGTTTCACAACAGTTGAAGTTGCTTCTCAAGAGCCTAGATGCTGCCCTGGGGAGGCCCAGGCCCAGGCCCAGGCTGAGTCAACATCCTGCCACAGGCAGGAGGAGGGGTGTGGGACCGCTGGTGAGCCCAAGTGTAGACACAAATAGGCAGGTCTGCCTGTTCCTGGCCACAGACTTCCCACTACTCTCTGCCACATGCCTATGGTGAGGCTTGGGGTCCTGTCCTGAGGTTTCAAGTTCTCTGGAAAGCAGCAGGGGGCTTCCTGATGCTGGCTGGGTGCAGGGAACCAGAGGAAGCATAACCCTGGCCCAAGGCATTCATGAAGAGACAGATTCACAGAGACCCCTCTATGCATAGGGCCCAGTGGTAGACAGGGGCTGCAGCTTATACAAGTGGTTCCTTAGCATCCTAAGTGATTTGGTGTTGAGCTTTCCAAGTCTCAGGAGTCAGGATATGCACATGGTTTGCTCCTGCATTTTCTGCTTGCATCTGGTAAGGGCCAGGAGATGCTGGGTCAGGGCACACTTCCTTCTGACTAGGATAGCCTCACAGACTACTTTCCTGCTTTTAATCGGGCAGGTATGATTCCCCAGCTTCTAGCCCTTCCTCTGCACTCTGTTTCTCCCAAGAAAAACCTGAGGGTGGCATCTGCTAGTCCTTTATCCCCTTCCTTCAGCACAGTGTGGCAGTCATCAGACACTGTGGCTAGCTTTGTGATGGGCATTAGGCTGTAGACATCTCGAAGCTCAGATGCCCATGGGCTGTATTGACTGTTACAAACAAGGCTAGCATCAACCCTGGTGACTGATAGGGTTCTAGAGCCTGAACTCAAATGCTGACTGCCTTGCTATGTGACCTGGAGCAAATATATCACCCTCTCTGTGGGGGTAACAGGATGAGGAAATACTCCAAGAATGGGAGTGATAACATTTGAGCTGAGTCCAAAAATGTGAGCCAGCTTTATCCAGGCAAAGAACATGGCAGGTTCTGGAAATGGAATTCCATTGATCAGGGTGACTGGAGCTCAGAGGAAGCAAGTGAGGCTAGAATGCTTACAAAGACCAGTTCACAGCGGGCCTTGCAGGGATGCTGAGGAGTTGGACTTTATTCTGAGGACAGTGAGGAAATAGTAAGGATTCTAAACAAGTGGTAACATGGCAGATTTGTGTTTTCAGAAAGAGCAAGATTGGTGAAATGGTGGAAGTTGCCTTGGCAAGAAACTGGTGGCCAGCTGGGAGTGGTGGCTGCAGAGTCTATGGGACCTGTGGAAAGAGGGCTCAGCTTATGGACAGCCTCTAGGTCCTATCAGCATTGGTGCCCATGCCTACCTTGAGCCCTGAGGTGGCCATGCTTCTCTGGCTTTGGTCCCCTAGCAGTGTCAGCTAGTGCTTGCCCACCCACTGCCCATAGCCTGGCTCAGGGGCATCTAAAACTGGGGGGCCAGCTCATTCCACCTTAGTTCCTGGAAGTGTCATCAGTAGCTAAGCTGGAACTGCCCCACTGGCTGCAGCTCTCCCTGACAGCTGCATTGACCTATCTCTTTCCGCTTCCTTGTTGGTTTTCTTTACCTCAGTGTGTGAGGGGTGGGTAGCTGCCTCCAAATCTATAGCTGTCCACTTTTTCCCTGTTCACAGGGAGGGGCCTCTGGGGGTGCACATCACGACGCACTGACACGCCCACACCAGGATTTTCTTTTCTTTTTTCTTTTTTAGCAGCCCTTTTCTTCCTTGCTTCCTTTTTTGGATGGCGGGGGTAAATTAAAGGCAATTGGCACTGGTTGTTGGGAGGAAGGAGGGAGAAGTCCCAGGATGACTAGGGTGGGATGGCTCTGCCCAGAGAGGTGGTGGCACAGGAGTTCTGGAGTCTGACTGGAGCTAACCACCTGGCTGACTTCAGCAGGTTACATCACTGCTCAAAGTATAAGTGCATGAAAAGATGCTCAGCAGCACTAATCATTAAGGAAACACAACCACAAATGAAAACCACAATGAGATATTACCTCGCATTCACTGTGATGGCTGTTATTAAACTAATAAACCCGAAACAGAGGATGTGGAGAAACTGGAATCCTTGTGCACTGTTGGTGGGACTAAAATGGTGCAGCCACTGTGAAAAGCAACCTGGCAGTTCCTCAGAACAATTAAATTAAAAATAGAGTTACCATATGATCCAGCAATTCCACTTCTTGGTTTATCTCCAAAAGAATTGAAAGCAGGGTCCCAAAGAGATATCTGTACACCCATGTTCAAAGCAGCATTATTCACAATAGCCAAAAGGTAGAAGAATCCTGAGTGTACATCAATGGATGAATGGATAAATGAAATGCATTATATAAATACATGTATATGGTAGTTTCCTTCCTCAGGGACTATTTGTGAAGTTCGATTTATTCATCCTGTGTAGATACTAAGAAATGCTTTTTTAAAATACTTTATTTTGAAATAATTTTTGATTTAGAGAAAAGTTGTGAAAGTAGCACAGAGAATTCACATATATCCTTCACCCAGTTCCCCCTAATGTTCACAATTTACATAACCATAATTCACTTATTAAAACCAGAAAATTAATGTTGGCTGCAATATTATTAGCTAAACCTCAGGCCTTATTCAAATGTCACCAGTTTCCCCCTAATGTTTCTTTCTGCTTTAGAATTCAGTCCAGGATTTCCCACAGTATTTGGTTGTCATGTCTCCTTAGTCTCTCAGTCTTTCCTTATCCTTCACAACCATGACACTTCTTATGAGTCTATCAGTTTTTCTGATGCATGTCCTTCAGTTTGGGTTTTTGTGATTTCTCTGATGATAAGATGAAGTTTGAGCTTTCTGGTAAGAACACCACAGAAGGTACTTGGGGCCTCATACCAGTGGTTACATGATGTCATTATGGCTTATTACTGGTGATGTTAACCTTGACCACTTGGTTAAATTGATGTCTACTGGGTTTCACCACTGTAAGTTAGTTGTTTTGTTTTGTTTTGTTTTGTTTTGTTTTGTTTCCCTTTATAAATAAATATCTTGGAGAAATATTTAGAGATTAGACAAATATCCTGTTTCTCCTCAAACTTTTACCCACTGATTATTATAGCATCCATCATAGGACCTTTACTGAAACAATTGCTTCTGTGGTGTTTGCCTACTGGGGATTTGCATCTGCCATATTCCTTCCAGTTTATCAATTGGAATTCTGCAAAGAAGAGCTTCCTCTTCACTCTCATTTTTTTATTTAAGCAATCATTACTTTTATCAGTATAGACTCACGCGTATTTATTTTGTTCCATATGTTATAATCTAACACTATCCTTTTTTATTTTGTTGCTTTGGTTGTACCAGCTTTAACCAAGTTATTTTTTACTTTAAGGATAAAGAATGTAAAGGTCAGGATAAGGTCCTTCATCTGTCTCTGAAGTCAGGGCTAGAGGAGCCTAGATTTGACCCTGGAGTAGCAGCACAGGAATGGATGACATCTGGCCCAACAGGTTGGGACGAAAGCTTCTGTTGTGGAAGGAAAGGACCTTGAGCATCCCAGATGGTCTGATAATGGAGTCCTTGTCAACTGAGACCTGCAGTATTGAGCCTGTTCTCCATAGGTATAGCCCTCCATATAGCCCTTCAGTGTCATGGACCCCAGGGAGCAAAGGCCCTATGTGTGAGGAAGTTCAGAGCCCTCCTCCCCTGAGGCTGAAGGAGCAGGAAGGGCGGCACATCCCCTGTTCTCCAGGGGGCCTAGAGCCATCATCAGGGCCACAGGCTTGGCATTGGGGATGAGCCTGGCTTCTGGCCAAGGTATAAGCATCAAATACTCCATAAGTGCTCCTTTTTCCCCCTGGAACATCAGATAACCTTGACCCCCACTTTAATCTATGGGCTGAGAAAACTAGGTAGTCACCTCTGAGCCAGGTTTCACTCTCCTAGGCCCTTGCTTCAGAGGCCCTGAGAAAACCTCGTTTGGTAGGGAACCTTCTGCAGCTCCCAGTGGCCTCAGGCCAGGCTGCTTCCCCACCAAATAAACTTCTAGCCTCTCCTGCAGCTGGGTGCATCCTCTAGGAACCCATGGGTGGAACTGCTGGTGGCTGTGCCCTTAAGCATGAAAAGGTCTCCAGCAAAGGGCCTGGACCTCTGGAGACACTAACCTTGTACGGTCTTTCCTGGGAACTGGGGCCAGGGCATGGACAGAGCAGGACACACTGATTTCTAGCCACAGTCCAAAATATAAGGTAGGAACACAGGAGCCTCATCTCCGCTAATGGAACACTTATGGGAGGTACTGGAAGCAGCAAAGGAGGGAACAAAGAGACAGACTGAGCCTGGCATCTGGCTGGCTACTACATGGAACTCCAAACAACAGCTCACAGGGGTGAGCCTCCCCTGGGGCCTGGCTGGATTCTTTCAAAGGTAAAGACTTTGAGCAGTAGGCAGCTTTAGGCTGCTCCTTTCTATCAGGCCTGTAGGCTGCCCTGGGATACTGCTGGCCTGTGTGGGCAGTGGCAGCTTGGTTGTCAGCACAGCCTGAATATTAACCAAGTTCACACTCAGACCTGCCCTCTGGCAGATTCCAAAAGGGTAAGGAGTTAGGGACCTCTGCCTCCAGCTAACCAGCAAGGCTTTTATTTCCAGTCAGTGCTTCCAAAAGATCTCACCAAAGAACAAATAAAGGAGACTGGGGCATTCCCTAGTGCTGGCCTGAATGTGTTTCCCTGTTTATCAGCTGCCTCACCCCAAACAGTTTGCCTATGGCCTCTTAGCTATGTTCCCCTGACAATGGACACCAGGATTCCAGAGTGTGCCTTTGTCCAGAGGCTGCTTCACCTACACCTCATGCCAAGTTTCTGGATAAACAGACTTTGTTCATTGCCCCTGGTGGGCAGAACTCTTACACAGAGTCCAAGAGGTAGGGCGGCCCATTATCAAAAACAAGGCTTTGGCAGGGCTGATTAAATGAGCTGCAGATGCTTTGGGGCCCTGAAAGGACTGTAATTTTTCCCTTATGACAGACCAAGTGTGATTCATATACAAGGCTAATTCAGGCCTGCCTTGTTATCTGAAACCTTGGTGTAATTTTAAGTATGTCTCTTCCCCATTTGGAGGAGAGATGGCTCAAAGAGAATGAAGGCTCTGGGGAAGTTGGGTTGACTCACATGCCCTAGCAATTGACACAGACAACCCAAGATTGTCTGTGTGCAACCCAAGATTGCCTTGTGTTTGCAGGACTGTAGTGGCACCTTGTAGATCATCCCCTTGGTGCAGGTGATGGTCCGGAAGGTGCCACTGTAGACCTACAAGGCTGGTGAAGACTCCATTCTGGTAGCTCATGTTCCCAGAATGGGAACATGATAGAGCTATGATGGATTCCATGCTAGGATGCAAGGGGAGAGTTAGGTCCCTGGGTGCTTTTTTCCCTTCCCTCAAACCCTTTACTCCCATCCCCACCATTCCACTCAAACTCTTTGGGTCTTTTGCTTTGGTTTAGTTTCCAGTGATCACAGAACCCTTCACTGAAGCCTCTCCGCCTATGGTTGCTTTTTCTCTACCTCTAATAAGAAAAAGAATGATACTGAGAACATTTAAAGGTTTAGCCCACCTCAATCCCCTGAGCTCTGAGTTGCACAGGCTTAAATCCTGATGAATGCAGGAGGATCCCATTCTCCACTCAGCCCCTACTCATATGGTGGCAGCTGTACTCCAGGTTCCACAGGCCAAGAATATTGGGACCCTTGTCCCAGCTTGTTTGTAGGGTGGGACTGGTTGCCTTTGTCCCAGCTTGTACGTAGGGTGGAGTTTCCATGCCTAGAGATGTACACTAAAAAGACAGAGGCTACCACCCCCACCCAGCACCCAACTCATAAAGTAGGGGTGTCATTCCAAGGGCTGCTTTCCTTGCCCCCAGCTCTGGAACAGGAGCTCAGAGGTTTTGGCAAGGGTGTGAAGTAGTTCCATTGGAACAGAGATGTTTGCAGCTGTCTTTATCGGAAATAACTTCATTTGAAATAGAGTGTGCAGAAGTTGAAGAGAGCTCTTGAAAACATTGGAGATTGTGGTGATAAAGAAGAGGAGAGTGGGAGCTCCATTAGAGCAACAAGCTAACCCATTGGTCAGCTGATTTACTGGAAAGCATGAAGAAGAAACAGCTCAGAGCAGCCCTCCTAGCATCAGAACAAACCTCAACGATTGCCTCAAAAACTACTGCAAAAGGGTTTGAAACTAATTGAACTAGACTGTGGGATGATTTATGTGCCAAGGCATTGTTGAAAACAATAAAGCTATCAGCTGGGTGTGATATCAGCAGAGGCAGATGGCTTAATAGAAAAAAAACAGGGAAAGAGACAGTCATAGAGAGCCCTGTTAAAACTATTGTCATCCTAGGCTGACTGTGCCCATGCCCAAGGCTGTGCCCTCTGAGGAGCAACATCAGAAGCTTCACATTGTAGGGGAACCAGACTTCACTAACAGCCCAGATAAGTCACTAGACAGATAAACATGCAAACAAAACCAAAAACAAGCCTCCCTAGGGTATGGGTGAGGTTCATTGCTCAGAGTTTCCACAATATATTTCCTAATATGTCCAGTTTTACACAAAAATATTATAAGACATGCAAAGAAACAGGAAAATATGACCCATACACAATAGAAAAAGCAGAGACTGAAAGGGCCTGGATTTCAGATTTAACAAAGACTTCAAAACAGCATTATAAATTTGTTCAAAGAACTAAATGAAATCATACTTTAAAAAAGTAAAAGAAGGTATGATGATGATGTCTCATCAAATGTAGAATACCAATTAAGAGCTAAAAATAAAGTTATATTAAAAATTATATAGAAGTTCTGGAGTTGAAATATACAGTAATAAAAAGTTTTAAAAAACCATTAGAGAGAAAATAGTTGATTTTAAAAGGCAGGCAAAAGAATCAGCAAACTTGGAAATAGAACAATAAAAATTATGCCAGCCAAAAAAGAAAGATAAAAAGGGGTGAAGAAAAAATGAACAGGGCCTTAAAGAAATGTGCAACACTGTTAAGCACACCAACATATGCATAATGGGAATACCAAAAGAAGAGAGAGAACCAGAAAAAAACTAGTCAAAGAAATAATAGCTGAAAACTTTTCAAATTTGATGAAGAACATTAATCTCCACAGGTCAGAGCTCAATGAACTCCAAGTGGAAGAAACAAAAAGGGTTCCACACATAGAGACATGGTAAAACTGCTGAAAGACACAAAGAGAAAAATTTTAGAGCAGCGAAAAAAATATGACTACTCACATACAAGTGAACCCCAATAAGTTTACATTTGGCTTATCAGAAAAAGAAAAGGAAAATAAATAAATAAATAAAATGGAGGCCAGAATGAAGTGGAATATCATTCACAGTGCTGAAAGGAAAAAGATGTCAACCAAGAATCTTATCTTTAGCAACACTATCTTTTGAAAATGAAATAAAGATATTCCCAGGTACTCAAAAACAGAAGTTTTTGCTAGCAGTACTTCCTCAAGAAAAATTAAAGGACGTTCTTCAGGAACAAATTCTTTTTTAATGCAAAACTTATGCTCTGATAACTACAAAGCATATTTGGGGAAAAAAAAAAAAAGCCTAAATGAATGAAAAGACATCTTCTGTTCATGATGCTGAAGATCTCATATTATTTTTTAAAAAGATTTATTTTATTGTTTTTGACAGAGAGAGAGAGAGAGAGAGAGAAGGGGGTGCAGAACAATCTTCATAGTTGTACGTCATCAGTTTTCAACATTGTTTAATCCCACACAGGTGGGCAGGGGCCACACAGGGCGGGAATCAGACTGGCGGCCTCCCGCATGGGAAGCTCATCCCAGTTCAGCATATGGGTCTGCATGGGCCAGGGCCAGGATTTGGTCTTCAGTCCCTGGGGCTGCAAAGCAAGCGCTTAACCTGCTAAGCCATCCCAGCTTCCCCACTGCATATTGTTAAAATTGGCAACATTCCCCAAATTGATCTACAGATTCAACACAAAAGACGTTCAATATCATTAGTCATTAGAGAAGTGTAAATCAAAACCACAATGAGGTACTTTTCTTTTTTTTTTTATTGTTTTGAGAGAAGTGAGAGAGAGAGAAAGAGAAGGGGGTAGGGCCCAGAACAGTCTCCATAGTTGTACATCATTAGTTAGTGTAAAGGGCTGATGCAGAGCCTGAACGGAAAGGGAGACCTCGATTGGCAAAGTCTTTGTCCCCTGGGCCTAATGGGAGGGACCGGCCTGGGGCTTTCTATGGCAACACCTCAGTCCCCCCTTTCATCTCCTTGTGAGGAGTGAGGGTAATTGGGTGATTACATATAGAAAAATCTGTTTAGCAACTTCGAAGCAAGGCAAGGCTGACAGACGCTGATAGATTTGGAGCCCATGATCTACATATCAAAGCCCTTACTGGAAAGGGCTGTTATCTTCTGTAAAAATCTGTTTACACTGTGCTTTGCTATGCTAATACCTGTTCCTGGTAATGGTAAACTTTTGCTATACAAGATAAGCAATAAAGCTATTCAGGGCTCTTCTACTCAGGGGAGTTGGCAGGTCATTTGGTCTGTCTTAATTCCCACTGCTCAACTCTGGGATTCTGTTCAACCAGGCTGGTTCCTGGTTACAAGTTGGGACATGGTTTCATTCCACACAGGTGGATGTGGGACTGCCGGGGTGGGGGGAGGGGGCAGGAACCAAACCAGGGGTCTCCCGTATGGGAGGCAAGAACCTTCACCACCATCTCAGCAGTTACAGTTTAGCATGTGGGTTTGCATGGGCTGGGGCAGGGATTTGATTCCTGGACCTCATGGCTGCAAGGCAAGCACTTAACCTGCTGAGCTATCCCAGCATACTGAGATACTTCTTAACACCCTTTGGGATGGTTAAAGTTAAAAAGACATATAATAACAAATGTTGGTAGGAATATGGGAAAATTGAAACTCTTGTTCATTGCTTTTGGGATTATAAAATGGTGCAGCCACTTTAGAAAATGGTTTGAGAGTTCCTCAAAAGGTTAAACATAGATTTACCATATGACTGAGCCATTCCACTCCAACATATATATCCAAGAGAAATAAAAACATGTCCATGCAAAGTCTTGCACACAAACGTTTATAGCAGCATTACTCACAAATAGCCAAAAAGTGGAGACAACCACATGTCTATCAATTGATAAATGGCTACATAAAACGTGGTATTTTCATACAAGGGTACATTATTCAACCATAAAAAGAGATGAAGTACTGCCACATGCTATAACAACACGATGAACCTTGAAAACACTATGCTAAGTGAAAGAAGCCAATCACAAAAGACCACATAGTGTATGTTTCCACTTATGTTAAATGTCCAGAATAGGCAAGTCCATAGAGACAGAAAGCATATTAGTGGTTGCCAGGACCTAGGGAAGAGAATGGGAAGTGACTGTTAATGGGTATAGGGTTTCTTTCAGAGGAGGTGAAAATGCTTTAAAACTAGATAGTATTGATGGTTGCACAACTCTCTGAATATAATAAAAAACACTGAAATGTACACATTAAAAGAGTAAATTGGCATGTGTTTATATCTCATTATAGTTGCTATAAACAAAAAGAATTAAATAGCCAACTTCTTTTGCCCCAAAGTCAAGAAATTTCCAGCTTTAGGTTGCAACTAAGTTATACGAGAAAAAATTGGGGTAAATGTATACTGTATTATTAACTAACTACTGCTTTCTGTTTTCCCCCTGAAATGAAAAATAACTATAAAGGAATACAATAGAAATTCATTTTTTATTCTTAAATGAATTAGTGCTAATTTTTCATTTACACTCATCTCTGAGATTGAAGTCCATTTATGAAGGGGTTTTACACCTTGTGATAAAAGCTTTTCTAGTTTTTAGTGAGTGAATACAAAGTTCTTGTTTCTAATAATCTCTTTTGCCTAGTCAGGTTTAAGTGTAACTTGCTTTGCTTATTCATTTATGCTGTTCTAAGTCATGATTTTGCTTAGGACAAAGGTGTGACGTTACTAGAAAGGGAACTGCCATTTAATGAGGCCTGTAATGTGTCAGCCACGGTGTCAGATACTCTGCTTACATTTCCTGTCCACTGCTCACAGCATCCCCATGAGGGAGAGTTATTGTCACATCTTTGAAGATGAAAAAGCAGGCTGATAGAGGTGAATGAGTGGCCCAAAGTCACACAGACAGAAATGGCAGAACCCAAGAGAGCCTGTGCCCTCTGCTCAGCGTCAGGTCAGGCTGCCTTCTGGAGTTCTCAGGTCTATGAAGGTCAGAGGGGCACACCTATCTTTATGGCCCTTTCCAGCTTTGGTCAAATCTAAAACTTTGGCTACTTGGAGAGTTCAAGGTTGAGGGTAATTTTCAAAGGACAGTGTGTAATACCATACATTTACCAAACTTATTTTCCATTACTCCTAATTGTTTAACATTTATTCATCAACAATTGAAGCCTCCACCATGTGCCTAACTTTGTGCAAGTATTAGTTATCTCAAATGATTATACAAATGGGTTTAGGTTTTAGAACTCTGCCCATCCAGGAGGATGAGGAAGGGATGCCTTTTCCCACTCTTAGCCAGAGAACAAGGGCAGTGACCCAGAACAGAGCCACCCTGCCCAGGATTGCTGGGCTCATGAATGCACATGTGCACACCTGATCTGTCCTGTAAAGTATGCTTGGCCTTGAGCTTTGTGGAGGCAACAACCATGTCTGTTTTGTGCCCCACACAGAGTCTGGCCCAGAGCAGGTGCTCAGTGACGGTTGGATAAATGATTAAGCAATTCCTTTTACCAATCCACCAGAATGTGGGCTGGTCACTTTAATACTCTGTGCCTTCATTTCCGCATTTGTAAAATGAGGATAGAGAGTGCCCACTTCACATGGCAACTTTGAGATCCCATGAGATTATACAATGCGCACAGTGAGCACTCAATACACTGTACTTTTTATTCTCATCGTTACTGTTGGGAGGGATGAGAGGCACATCCTTCTGTGCTGAGAGGAACCTCTGGTCCTTTTTTACCTTGTGGCCTGGGTTTTTATTTCTTAAAGCAGAACTGAAAGCTAGATGATCCAGCTACATGGAGCTCACTCTGCTCTATTGGGGAAACATTGGTCTGAGAACCTAATGATGAGAAGGACAGAGTAACCCTGGGGCACTGAATGTGCCCCCACCCTGCACAGCTTGAGCCAGTCGGTTCCCATGTTTCACTATCTGTCCAAGGGTGTGAGTGGGGTGGGGGGAGAGGTAGGTAGAAATGTTACTGTTTGAGACCTGAAAGCACAAGTCCAGAGAAATGCCAGCCAGCTCCTCGCCAGGCCATCCACCATGTGTAGATATATGTCTGTGTGTGCATGCATGTATACACATGATCAGAAACCGAAGGGACCATTCTGTTCCATCAAAGAAAAGACTGTCTCCAGTTAACCACAAGGAATTCTTTGGGCCCTGGCTAGTGAGTACCCAAGACACACCCCTCAAACCCCAAGGGTCTGGGTACAGGTAAGACCTAGCCTCCCCAAGAATAGTCTCATGGAGCAAAGCTCCCCTCTTCAGGCTGACAGCTGATTACTAGACTGCAGCCTCATGTGTCCTATTACCAGGCCCCTTGCTGTTTTTCAAAAGAACTCCTTGGGTATAGTAACTTCCCAAGAGAAGGCCCAGGACTGGAGTCAACCACGGGCAGCCATGAGGCCCAGTTGCTTTCCTGCTGGGTGTGAGCAGAAACTGCAGAGGCAGATGGCAGCCTGCATGGGCCTCGGCAGGTGGCTGCCTTGACGATGATGTTGACAGGAGTCCTTGGGCCTTTCTTCAGGAGCAGGGAGGGAAGCCCTAGAGCCATGACCGCATGGCCTCCAGTAAGAGAGTGATGAGGAGCTGGCTGTCCCCTCACCCTTCCCAGCACACCAATTCAGAGCTCCTTGCTCTGTTCCATTCCCCAAACAGACTAGGCTCGACCCACTACCAGGCCAGCCTCGTGAACATGTAACCTGTGTTGCCACACAAGGCTCACACTTGATTTTAATGCTCTGATATTGAAGTCTTGCAATTGCCTTAATCATTTTTGAACAAGGGTTTCTCATATTTTCAGTTTGTACGAGGCCTGCACCTTAGGTAGCCAGTCCTGCCTGCTGCCTTTGCTCATGTGATACCTGGCTTCACATCTGATGGCCTTTCCCCTTCTTTTCTGTCTCTAAGTCCTATCTATCCTCCTTGAAAGCAGAGTCCTGACAGAAACAGTTCAAACAGTCATGAAGGAGATAGACCCCATTATCTCTGGAAGAGTTTGTCTGCTCCACTGCAGGTGGAGTGGTGATGGTTGATAGTGGGCACCTTCATGCCCCTATCAAGCTTGAGGTTGTCTCGGCTCTGTCCAGGCTGCAGGCAGTGCAGGCTTCCTACCCCCAGTCCTGCTGTCACATTCCTGACCAAGCATAGGGGATAGAATTTAATAAGTTCATCTTGTACGGCCTTTGGAGTTTATGTCCAGAGCAGGAGATGGGTACAAGGTTGAGTTCTGAGGCCTGACTTGCTATGCCTTCAGACAAAACCCAGTCTTAGAGCCTCAGTTTACTCTTCTGCAAAATGAATCAGAGTCCACATCATGAGGCTTTGGAGCCTTGATTGTTAATCTTGCTGTATGTTGGGGCAGATTCCAAGCTCTTTTCTGACACTTTGGACAACGATTTTGAAAGTGGGTGGCCATTAATTCAGTTGCATGTCCTATCTATCTTTTCCAACCCATGCATCTGGCCATATAACTTTGGAAGGTTTGTGCCCTTGTCCCTGAATCCTCTTCAGGGACTCCAGGTGAAGCAACCCTACTGTGGGCATGGTGTCAGATTTATCCTTGGATTGTGCCTGAAGGGTACAGAGCCAGGCTCCTGGCCACATTTTCCTGCAGAGCTGTGCTTGGGCATCTGCCTGTGGCCAGCATCATGGGCACCAGGAGATGCAGCCCCATGAATCTTACTATTGTTTCTATCTAGGACAGGGGTGTTCTCAAGGACATTATCCTCAACATCACAGAGTGACTACTTTGTGAAAGGAAGGATCAAGGGGAGACTTCTCTCAGGTCCTGGTACTCAGAAAAGCTGAGCTTCTGCAGAATGGCTTTACACTTTGCACACTGTGGTTCTGAGAACTGAGCTGCTGGGACACTCAGAGCCCGAGTTCAGAGTCTCCTTGGCCAGCAGGCCCCTGGACAGGCTAGCGGACAGTCAGTCTTACCCTTGGCTTGGTTATTTCGCAACACTTTCTCCCCTGTGCTTTCTGTTGGCCCCAACAGTCTTTGCTCTTTGTTTCACACTTTTCTCGGGTATGTGTCCATATATACACCTCACTCTGCTGCAGAATGAGGAGCGATATCAACATGTGAATTCGTTTTTAAATCCTCTTCAGGGACATCATGAGGACTAAGAACTGAATTGTTTTGTGAATGTCCTGGAAGCAGCAGCACCACCGAGTGGAGCTGAGAGGGGTGGGGTGCAAAGTGTCTTTCCTCCAGGTCATCTGGCCACACACAACAAGCACCTGACCCATAGCCCCCAAATACTTATTGGCTCTTGCTTGTTTTTTTTTAAAAATATTTATTGAATACATTTGGAAAATTTTGCAACCTCCCTTGAGATGTTGCTGAATTGACATTAGTCAAGAGCTAAGAATTGAAACTCTGGCTGAAACCTTCATTAATGGATCAACCAGCAGGGACTTGTTAGGGCTGTGGCAGCCCCGTGGGCCCTGGAGGATGGGAAGGCCCACAGTTCTAGGAAGGCTGGGTGGGAAGGAGGGTGGAGGAGTACAGATGGAAGATATGGTACCCTCCCCTCCCACACAGAGGTGCCCTCGGTCAAGCCCCAAGATTGGCCTCTGGTGTGAATGGACCAGGGAGCAGATGGTTCTCTGAAGGAGTCCACTCAGAGCATATAATCCCAGAACCCCCAGGAACCCTTGCACTTTTCAACAAGGCAGAAGAAGCTTTTACCCTTGGACCAAGTAGCCGTGCCCTCTGTCCTGTCCCTTACTTCTAACAGGTCCCTCTGTGCTCTTATGCCTTCTGTGGTAGACATGCCACCTGTACTTCATACTGCTTTGCAGCTGAGGGTCACCAGTCACAGCCGTGGCCTCAGGTCACTTCTCACTGCATGATGCAAGCAGAATGGGAGGTGTGACCCTCCCTTTCAGAATAGAAAGGGGAGTCTGAGGGGGACAGTAAATGACTTGGCCCAGTAAATGGTCATCTGGAGTTGACCCCAGGGCTGTGAGGACTATGCCCTTTGAACAAAGGCGAGCTGGCTGCCATGGCTGCCATGCTAATATTCCCTTGGAGATAGGATGGGGTTGGATGTGCTGGGGAATCAGGCTTATACCTCATGTTTTCTTCCCTGGCAGTGGAATCTGGTGTGTGAGGAAGACTGGAGGACTCCTCTTACCACCTCCCTGTTCTTTGTAGGCGTGCTCCTTGGCTCCTTCGTGTCTGGGCAGCTGTCAGACAGGTAAGGAGGCTAGGAGGGAGGGAAGATGGGAATAGGGTCCCTTGTCAATTCACTGACTGTTTTGGGATTTGACTGAATTCAGGGTGTTTCTGCCCAGAGAAAGGGAGGCCCCTCAGGCCAACAAATCAGTGATAAGAGGAGCAATGATGTCTCCTCTCCTCCTGCCCTTAGCCCCTTGCTGGGACCCCCTGGAAAGTAGAGTCCTCATATCACCAAACTCCTCCAAAAACACACTGCTGTTACCACCACTGCTTCCCACCCACCCCCTAATTCTTGGATGATGTGTGAGCTGTCCACAAACAACCACCAGCCAGAGTCAGGGCCGCACAGTGAGCAACCACTTGCTAACTGTGCTTCCACCTCTGCTGTGGGGCCATGGAGCTGACCTAGAGCTCCCAGTCTGGAAGAGACAGCATCCCAGCTCTTGAAGAAGTGCCCCACTGGCTCCTAACTGTTCTGTGGGGACCAGAGCAGGAAAGGGGGAGGTGCTAAATGGCAGTGTTGGCAATGCCCTTCCTTCCCCAGCTACAAAGCCCAATGGGACCCCAAGCTCAACAGCCTGAGACCTGAGCTTGGAGAATGGGTGTGAGAGTGTTCTGCTGACAACTGTGCTCCATTCCTTTCACCTGCCACTACCAGAATGTGAAATTAAGACTTAAGCCAACTATTGTGTCACTAATGGAAGCGACACTTCCCATAGAGCAGTGGTTGGCACTTTCAGCTACACATTAGACTCACCTGGGAAATTTTTAAAACTCCCATTGTCCAAACTGCATTCCAGACAATCAGAATCTTGAGAGGCAGGTGCAGGCAGCAGTATTTTTTGAAGCACTCTAGGTGGTTCCAAGTACAGTCAAGGTTGAAGACCACTGCCAATGAGGGGGTCTTGGTTCTGGATTGACAGAACTCCCATGTTGCTGATATCACATATACCTGCCATCTGTACTGTATCCAACTTTTAGAAATGTGGTGGCAGCTTCTACCTGTGGCTCATTCTAAAGAGATTTCCACATGGTCTTTGCATGTACTTTGGCGATATGGGGCATTCACAGGTGGCTTAGAATCTCAAAAGGCCTCTCCTGGGCAGATGGATGCCTGAGGCCTCACCAAGAAGGAACTGGGAGGATGTGACAGGGAAAAAATCTGTCATAGCTCTGAAGAAATAGTCTGTAGCAATACCCAACTCAGGGCTGGCCAAATGCCCCGAGGTGTAGCGCTGCTGTGACCTGCATGTGCTATGTTTTGCGCTGTGACCTGCACGTACTACATTTTGTGCTATGACTTTTACATACTATATTATGTGCTGTGATCTGCACGTGTCATGTTTTGTGCTGTGTGTATTCTACAGGTTTGGCAGGAAAAGGGTCCTCTTTGCAACCATGGCTGTGCAGACTGGCTTCAGCTTCCTGCAGATTTTCTCCATCAATTGGGAGATGTTCACTGTGTTATTTGTCATCGTTGGCATGGGCCAGATCTCCAACTATGTGGTGGCCTTCATACTAGGTAGGAATGGCTTCTGACCTACAGGACTTCTCCTTCCAACCTTCTGAGAGGCCCAGGAAGAGGGGGACACTGAAAGGGCACAGGGGGTGCTCTTATTTAGCACATGGGCTGTGCTTTCAAAACATGAGCACACTCGGATGTATGTGGGGGGTTTGGGAGACTATAACCACAGGTTTTTTTGATCTGGCCATGAACAAGGCAGGCACTCACAGGGAGCCACCTCTCTGCTGGGCCCTGAAATGTGATGGTGAATAAGAGTTGGAGCTGTTGGGAACCAGCCACACAGTAACTGAGACACATTTCATTTCAGGAGCATAAGGCTTGGGAGAAGCACAGAGGAGGGGTGTTGGGGGAGGGATGGCCTGAGGACATCTGTGATCTGACCTGTAAAAGCTTGAGACTTCTGCCTGGGACAGGGCAAAAGGGTGTTCCTGGCAACTGTGCATGGCCCATGGAGGGCCTGAGGGTAGTTGGTGTGGCAGGTACACTAGCAGAGCAGGCATGTATCAGACGGGAGTTTAGCACCACCCGCCATCGCTGGGCAGGTCTGCTGTCACCCTGTGTCAGAGCCCATCCCCCAAGCATATCAGCCACATGCAGGAGCAGCCTCACTGCTGATAGTCCTGTCTCCTAGCAGCAGCCTTGCTTCTGGAATATCAGGCTGCATGAGTAGGGCTTGCAAGCTATTCGGGGCTCTCACCAGCTTTTCCCAGGAGTGAGGTGAGCCACAGGCAGGTTGATCAGGGAGTCCACCTGAATGAGAGCCTCCAGCATGCTCTTGAGCCCACCTGCTGTCCATGAACAGGTGAAAGAAGGGGAAATGAAGGGTACCTCGGGGACAACAGACACCAAATCCCATGATGTCTAGTGGGATCATACATCCTGTGGGCTCGGTGCTGTCCCAGTTGATCCCTATTATTATAGTGTAATTATTAATCATGCCCCTTTCATATAAGTCTAGTGATTCTTCTTGTCTCAAAAGTCCGAATCTGGTAAGATAATTCTGATCAGTTTTAGGAGTCTGGACGACTCCTTGGCTCTGGAGATACTGTGTTCTCTCAGTTGAAGATGTGTACACCCTGTGTCAGGTTGCCAAGATGGAATTGTTCCCATTCCACTCCTTTAATCATTTGTGAAGAACCCTTGCCATGGGCCCAGCCTCAGTGTGTGAAGAGGGGAGGAGGGGAGTACATGCTGAAGCCACATGGACCTGGGAGATAGCACCCTCTACCCAGGCTCCAGGAAGGCCTCTCTCTCCTCCCTGTAGGGGGAAAGAGGGGAGCAAGACTTTCTCAAAGAAAGTCATTTGTGTAGAGGACACAGAGAGCTTCAGGCCCACTGGAAACTGGAGATTGGAGGAAATTGCAACCTCCTAACACCCAGTGACTTCAAGGACATGGGTCTTTGGGGCACAGCAAAGCCTATAGTCTAAATTCCCCAGAATCCATCTTCCTTGTGGCAACCCTCCCAATATCTGAGAGGCCCAGTGTGTGGCTCTGCTAGGGCCAGAGGCAGAATAGAGACTAAACAGGCCTCCCCAAAACAGAGGGTTCTGCCTGATGCCTTTAGATGGAACTAAAGGACCACCTGATATGGAAGGGAAGAGGGTTATGGTGAGGCCAGGAAGTCCTGTCACTGCGATTGGGAGCCAGGTGGGGGTTGTGCCAGGCATGGCATCCCCCAGGTTCTACTGAACGGCTGGCATGGAGGCCTGCCTTCCCAGTGGCACAGGGTGCTTCTGGGGCCATGGAGCCTCCCCCATGTGAATGGATGAGGCCGGGACAGCCCTCCCCAGGCCTCCTGCAGGAAAGTCCTACCCAGATGGCCCTGATACTACAACCTTCTTCCCTCCCTGCTGCCCATACCGACAAGAGGGAAGGAAAGGGCCAGGGAAGATCATGTGAGATCAGTGAGGACCTAATGGACCAGCCAGAGCTCAGTGGGGTCCCCATCAGCCTGGGCCCCAAGGGGTTGTGGGGTGCTCGGAGGGCCTCCCTGGCTGTAGTTTTACTCCGTTGTGTACTGCGGGAAGCTGCTGACTATGGCCTGGTATAACAGTCTTTGTGTTGGGTTCTCAGGTTTGAACTTTTTTTAAGAGAGTCACTGAAAACAAACTTGCTCCCTGGAAAAACCGGACTCCCTGCTCCATGCCTGGGTGGAATGGGGTGGCTGCATCCAGTGCAAGGGCAGCCAGGGCTAGTGTCCCTGAGGAACAGCACCCTCTGGTGTTTCCGGGCTAAAATCGCGAATTCCTGGTTTAACGAGAATAATCCGAAGCTTGGGCTTTGGGCTGACAAATTCTGTCTGGGCCCTCACTTTGCCCTGTGGCTCCAGGGAAGTATTGGCAAGACTCTGAGATGATAATCTGCAGTTTTAAGAATCTTCACATTAGTTCAGGAAACTGAATTACTACCATCAGTGGCTCTCATTCTCAAAGTCGTATAGCAATGGATCCTGTCCTTGCTCTGCCTTTTTAAAATTATAAAGCCTGCCAGAGTATATATAGGAGACAAGAAAAGGGAAGGAAGGAACAGTGCTACCCCAAGGAACATAATGGGGCTACACCTGGAAGTGAGAGAGCTGCCCAAATGACACTGGCTTAGGAGGAAATGACCACTTGGGACCGAGGACACTGACCCTCCCCGCACACCAGCTCCCCTCACAACCTCCTGCTCTTTCCCAAAAAGAACACCTTCAATCTGTGCATAGCCTTCTGGGTACAGCGCCACTGGCATCCTCCTTTATTCCTCATGACTAGCTACTTAAATTGGTTTCGCACACTGAACTGCCTCCTGTCATGACTGATCTATTAATTCGTTATTTTCCCAGGACTCTTGACGTCAACCTCCTGTGCGATATTTGTTTTAAGCCCTTTAAAGCTCTGCTTCCTCTGATGTCCAAATATGTTTTTCCTTTTGATAAGTATGCAACTGATTGCATCTTCCTTTATTACTTTGGCTACCAGGAAGCTCAGGCAAAACTGATATTTAACTCTATCAATTTGCAGCCTTTATTGGCACATTTTCAAAAGTTGTTTTTAAATAACCTACATACCATAATACTCTTTTAAATCTTAATGGCTCACTCAGTGGGTATTAGTATATTCACAAAGTTGTATAACCATCAACTCTATCTAACTCCAGACCATTTTCATCACCCTCATTAGCAGTCACTCCCCATTCCTCTCATTTCCCAGACCCTGAAAACCATTCATCTACTTTCTGTCTGTATTGATTTGTCTATTCTAGACATTTCCAATAAATGGAATCATACAATATGTGGCCTTTGTGACTGACTTCTTCACTTAATGTTTTTGAGGTTGGTCCACGTTATAGCATGAATCAATATTCCATTGTATAGACATACTACATCTTCATTCATTCATCAGTTGATGGACACCTGGGTTGTTTCCACTTTAGAGTTGTTATGAATAATGTGCTATGAACACTCACCTACAAGTTTTTTGTAGATATACTCATATGTTTATAGTTCTCCTGAGTACCTAGGAGTGAAATTGCTGGATCATATGGCAATGTATGTTTAACTGCTTAGAGAACTGCCAGACTGTTTTCCAAAGTGATCAGTTGCATATTTTTGTTCTTTTCTCCAAAACATAACTTTTAACCTTTCTTTCTTTTTTTTTTGGATAGAGAGAACAGAGAGAAGGGGGAGGGCCCAGAGCAGTCTCCATAGTTGTACATCATTAATTTTTGGTATAGTTTTACTCCACAAGTGGGCATGGATCTAGGCAGGGCAGGAACTGGGCCAGAGTCTTCCTCATAGAAGGCTCATCCCTACAAGCCAGGGGCCTCCCACATTGGAATCACATCCGAGGCAGGAGCCAAACTGGGTCCTCCTGCATGGGAAGCACACCCCAGTTAACTATATGGGTCTGCACAGGCCAGGGCTAGGATGCAATCCTCGGACCCCAGGGCTACAAAGCAAGCACTCAACCCACTGAGCCATCCCAGCATCCCCTAACCTTTCTTTATATTTTACTTTAATGCTACCTTTATTTTATTGTATTCAAATTATAAGCTACCTCAAAATCTTCATGGGATAAAATGGGGTATAAATACATTTCAAAAGATGCAGAACTTTGCTGGTACCCCTGTTTGCACTACACTTTGTGAGGGGAGCATTGGGGGGACCCCAGGAGGAGCAAGGACTCATTCCTTTCTGTTTTCAGGGAGCTCAAAACTGGTTGGCAGAGGCAGCCAATGCAGCTATTACTAAGGACATTGGGGTCATCAGGGGTTTAGTGAGGTGCGGGGAGCACAGATAACTTTTATGGGCATATCCAGAGATAGGAAAGGTTACTTTTAACTAGAATGATCTATGAAGGTTTATAGAGGGGAGAGAGGAAGCCCTGATTAGGTGTTAATTTGAAGAGAATTCTGAGTATCTTCCATGGAGCAAAGAGAGGTTTTGCTGTCTTTCATTGGGTCACTTGGTCAGAGGTACTATACTTTCCATCATTCCCCTAACATCTAGCACATTTCAACTGTTTGATTAGAATAAAGGAAATATCTATTCCTGAGCGCCAACCACATTCTAGACACTCTACAAGGAACTTTATATACATTATCTCAATTCCCATAATAACTCCATGAAGTAGGACTATCAACGTCATTCTAGTAGCAAATGAACATCAAGGAGCCCAGGCTCTCTGCACATGCCTGATGGAGGCCACCCCAGGCCCGAGAACTTGTGTCCTACCCCATAATCTGCCAGTGACACCATAGTCTTGTTTCTCAAGCTGGGTCTCCTGCAAGCCTCTGTTGGTCATTCATGGAGGGACAGGTCCTGCCTCCTGGGCCCCTGACTGACTACCATAGAGGTGCCCTGATCATCATGGAGGGGAGCTGGGCCCTTCTGCATCACTTCTTGGAGAAAGTGCTCTGAGTCAGCTGGTGGTGAAAGGCAGTGGGCAAACCTTCTGGTCAGGAGATGCCACTTTGGCTTATGTGTCAGAGTTTCCTTCCCAAGAGACACTGACAGGCTCAACCAGACCAAGACTGCTGGGCTTTGCCCTAGGAACAAAAACCTAGCAAGCAATGGAGGCTAGGACAGGGATCCCTAGTCAGCAGAGCCTGCCAACTGAACACATGGTAAGTTTGCGGCAGCTACAGGCCATGAGAGTTCTACAGGGCTCAAGATTCCTCTCTTGGTGTCCCTCAGAGGGGGTTGGGTAGTCTCTGTTTAGTTCAAAAACCAGCCCAGGCAGGGAAAACACAAATCCTCACTTCTGAAAGGGAGGTATGGGCTCACCTACTTCCTGGGCATGTCTTCCGTAGAGCATCAGTTAAGGGCTGCTTGATAGGACCAAAGCTTTGCCCCCAGATGATGTTTTTCTAGATGTTGTCCATAGGTCAAGCAGATCAGATTTAAATCCTAGCTGCCCCATTTATCACATATGTATGAATTTAGGCAATTTGTTCCAACTCTTTAAACCTCAGCTGATTGTGTGTAAAATAGGAGTAATATTAGTTCTTCCATACTTGTGAAGATTCAGAGATAATATAGGTAAACCTTAGTCTGGAACCTGACATAAAGTGCCTGCTCAAAAAAATGCTAGCGCTGAAGATGATGATGATGATGATGATGATGATGATGATGATGATGATGATGATGGAGGAGGAGGGTGGGGGAGAAGAAGGAGCACAGGGGAGGAGGAGGGGGAGGAGGAAGAGGAGGAGAAGGAGAAGAAAGGGTGATTATCTAAAAGAGCAGGAAGTTGTGTTAATGAGGAACTATACAGGCTCATGTCATCCATGTTACTCTGCAGAAAGACAGACAGGTAGGTTTATGAAGATTCTGCCCATCATGATAACTCTGCAAAGTAAGAACCACTGTGTTCTGGCCTGAGACCCAAGCTCAGAGAGGGAGAGTATCCAGTAAGCCAGGGTAACTTCTCTCTCTTATCAGGGTCTTGGAACTATTAGAGAGCTCCCTTGGCCTCACTATTCTACAGGATTCTCAAAGGGACCTGTGCACCTTCTCTTATTCACAATCAAATCCTCTGCTGCTTCACTTCTGAATATCTGCTTAGGAATGAAGCACCCCCTACCCATTCCCATATCATGATCATCACAGCCAACATGTTTAGGAACCATGGCATGGGGAGTCTTCCTATGGAGTGGTAGGAAGGTCATTCACAAAGTAAGAAAAGATGTGGAAATGACATTCATCCTCAAAGAGTTCAGGCCCAATCCTTGGGAATGAGTTTAGAAGCTGAGACATGGCCTGGGTGGTTGGAGCTATTGTCCATAATCTGGGATGTGAGAGGCACACAGGACTGGCCAATTCTAGCAATCTGGCTTTTAGGAATGGCTGTTAGAGTGGGAAACACTGAGGCCATCTCTCAGTTGTGCTGAATAAGAAAGAAGTGGGCTGGGATAGGAACACATAGGCAGTGGGAATGGGAAACTGGAGAAAGAAGCAATCTTACCACTTCTCTGGAGCTAGCCCTTAATTCCCTAGCCTGTGCACAGGGCATGTAAACACGATTGATAAAACCTCTCTTGAAAGATAAGTTTGAGTGGCCTTTGAATGGTCTGTTTTATATTTTTCTGGGCTCCTTCTCTGTAGTGGTGGGAAGATCTCAAACAAAAGGCCTAGTAGGTGACATTGGCCAGATCTCCACCCCTGGGGCAGAGGACCAAGACTGGACTCTGTGGAAGGGCTCGTAGCTCTGTGAAAACAGAAGGAGCTTGTTCTCTTACTCTGAGGGGCAAGCAGCGTCCCCTGGAGGAACTGGTGCCGAGTCGTCCATTGTGACACTGAGTAGAGTAGGACTCGATAGCCACTTGTATGTCCTTCCCCGAAACAGGGCCCAGCACCAAGCCATCTTGGGCCTTTGTGTTGTTCTGGGAAAGCTCTGTGGAGTTCCCTGGGCTGTGGCCAGCTCCAAGGCTGCCACCCGCCCTGCCAAAACAGCCTCTTCTCTCTTTTTTTCCCCCCTGGTCTGAATGGGATATGTCTGCCTGGGTACAACGTGGCTAGATGGGAATTCAGCCCTGGGCACTGGGGGCCTGTTCTGTGTACCTCCAGAGCAAGCTGGATCCTAGTTTACCATTTCTCGAGGCTTAGGGGTTGCTAAGGGTGTCCTCACATAACTCCAAAACTTTGAAATCTGCACTGTTTCCCCAGAAGCCAGTGTCTGTTTATGAACAGTGGAAAATTGTGGGAAAGGCTAAATGTACCATGACCCCTCAGGGCCCCTCAGAAGAGCCCCCCACTGTCTCCTGGAACACCTTCTTTGCACCTCACCCTGAGACTGTGATTTTCATTCCCAGAAAATATAACCTCTTGGAGCTGGGTGTGCTATTTCTATAACATGAAATGATCTTTAAAAAAAAAAAATCTGTCTCCTTTAAAATCTCATGAAAACTTACCTTCCATAAGGTGATAAGTCTTGGGTGACTTCCCACTTTCTTCCACCCTGACCACTCCTGCCCTGGGCCATGAGGTAAATGCTTTCTTTCTCCCTATAGAAGTGGCTATACGGTAGTTTAAACTCTAACTGCCAGATAATGATGTAAAATAGCAAATATTAAAGTGAGTTTAAATGCTAATACTCCTCCCTTGTTTTGAACAGGAACAGAAATTCTTGGCAAGTCAGTTCGTATTATATTCTCTACGTTAGGAGTGTGCATATTTTTTGCAGTCGGCTACATGCTGCTGCCCCTGTTTGCTTACTTCATCAGAGACTGGCGGATGCTGCTTCTGGCGCTGACGGTGCCCGGAGTGCTGTGTGTCCCGCTGTGGTGGTGAGTGTGGCTCAGCCCCAGACAGACCCTGCTGCGGGCCAGCGTGGCCTGGAGCCCGAGCCTGGTGCTGACCTCAGTGTGATCTCACTAGTGCTGGCGGAGACCAGACCCCGGAATGTTTGCCTGGCTGTGAGGGCGAGGGGGGCCTATGTGCTGGGGGTTAATTCTCCACCATCCCACAAAGCACTTTTCTCAGGAAACCCAGCAGACTCATGTCTGCTGTTGGTGGCTATCTGTGGAGATGGTACCCTTGGGTTTTATTGTTTTGGGCTCTATACTCCTGCTCTTTTGGTACTTTCCTCTCTATAGGAATCTTTCTCCTTGTGGACCCAACTAATGTAATTCCCTCAAGCATCTAAGGTGTGCCTGATTATCTGCTTTGTCCGGAAGAGCAAGGGAGTTACTTTTGTTTAATGAGATGTTAGAGAAATGTTCTCTCTCCTCTCCCAATCCTCCACCCCAATTTTGACACATAAGTATGGAAATAACAAAGTCTGGAGATCCTGGCCTCAGTTTCACCCAATACAGTTATATGGGAGATTTCAGACAAGAGAACAGATTAAGAATAAGGGCATGAGGTCCCAGCCATACCCTCTTTTGGGGGTCATCATTTCTTTAGTCTTTTCATATTTAACCAAGAGGAAGGGGATTTCTTCCATGGTGGGTCTGGCGCACTCTCTCTCTCTCTCATTAATTCTTTTTTGTTTGGTTTCATGATATCAAAATCAGATGTCCCAGCACTGACTGGTTTTACAGCACTGATTGATCTCTACCTTATACACAATAAATGTTTCTTTAATCGCTCTTTTGAGCTCACAATTTAGACTAGCCCTCATGGTTGCCTCGTCCTTTGGATACACTGCCAGGGAAGTTGCCTAGTAGGTCCTTTATCTTGTTGCAAGTGGTAGGCAGCATAGAGGCTGATAGGTAGCACATCTTGGCCTTGTTAGACCAGATGGCTCAGATTGAACCACTTCAAGCTACTGTCGTTTTATGACCTCCAAGACTGCTAAGGTTTACCAATGTAAATTCTTGGCAATGGTTTTCATGGGTTCAGTTGGAGGGAACACTTTTTTTACTTCCCTGGAAATTGAGAGACAATGTGTTAGACGTTAGGTATTATTCTGATTTGGAGTTTCCCTCTGGAACCCAGTCTGAGGATCAGAAAAGCTTATGGTGAATAAGGGCAAGCTATTATCTACACTCTGCCTCCAAGAGAAGCAAGCATTGCATATTTACAAGAACAGGGTAATTTTCTGGAATGAGAGTCATCATCGTCATCACCATCATCACACCCTCGGTCCCTGTCTCCACAGTCCCCTTGAATCTAGTATAAACAATGTTGAATATACTATAAACTATGCTGGTGACCAGAGGTTCTCTCAAGATGCAAGATAAGATTATTCAAAGGTTATTTTCTGCCTCTTCGGATGAATGATTTTAATAATTGTTGTTCCCTGGCTCTAGTTGTCCTTTTGGCATAAGAGACCAGTAATTTTAGTATATGTTATAGTCATACGTATTATGTATAATTCTATCAGAGAGAGAGAGAGAGAGAGAGAAGTGTTCTGATTGACCATAAGAGATTAGCAGCAATTTTGATTTGTGGGACTTGGCTCTTTGCCTCAGGACCCAATAGCACAGCAAGGAACAACTCTGATAGGTCAGCCCCTTGAGCTTCCCGCAGAGAAGGCCCAACCCACCAAGCGTGGCCTACTTGCTGCCCTAAAGACAGTTCTTTCTTCTGCTGCCCATGAGTGCTCCTAGCTATGGGCACGCTGTTCCAGGGACAGCAGCATCTCAGAGAGCACCTTGGGCCAGTACTAACAAGCTGCATGCTCAACCTGAAAGTTTAAAACTACAGTTTTATAATTTTTCTATAAAAACAAGATCACTTTCTTCTGCACATCACATCCTTGCGGTGGACCTTCCTGAATCTCATTAGTGCAGGTGGGCTGGGATGATGTGGGGGATGCTTCAGGCTGCTGGGCTCCCTGCTGCCCACTCAGTGTGTGACGTACACTCTCCAGCAACACCCCTGCTGTGTTCCATCTGAATTAAATCTACAGAGAGGCTGTCATGTACAACCTCTTTTGGTGTTCCACTAACTTTTGAAATGATCATCTCGACTTCATTCTTCATGCACCAAAACACCATGGCAAGTCAGAAGTCGAGATTGTAGCCAGCCTGAGTACATGGGCTAGAAATGGGCGGGGGAACCTACACAGAGCCACTGCAGGTGGTTTGGGGATCTTTGCATGTCCCATTTCCTTTAAAAGGCTTGGAAGTAAGTGGCCACAGGTATAAATGGAGTATGTGTGGAGGGGGTGGAGAAGGAGCCATAGATGCTACGTGGTGAAAGCTTTGCAATATGTAGCTGCCTAAACGTTACAAACCTGAAGCAATGGTGGCCCTCAGAACCTGTAGTAAAAAAGGTAGCATATTTCTAAGAACAGCCTGATTGGAGAAAGATACTGCTCAGAAGCAGAAGTGCCCATGATGTACATAGTAGCTGTGTAGTAAGGCCTCTGACTCTGCACTAAGACAATAGCCACCAGCCACGTGCTGCTATTTAAATGAAAATTAATTAAAATTTCATTTTTTCAGTCACACTAGCTCAGTAGCCACATGTGGTTAGTGGCTACTGAATTGGACAGCACAGATGTGTTTAGAACACTGCAAAAAGTTCTCTTGACTAGCATAGCTCTAATTATTGAAGGCTGTGACCTAATGCCACCACAGTTGCTACAGGGACCAACTAAGGTCATATTCCAAAAAAAATGCAAACTGGGTTCATTTTTCAACCTATGTGCTAGTAGGCTGGGGTAGGGAGCTGGAGGTTGGCCATTTGATACTTTGTGTTTTGGTTTGAGATCATTCCTACCGAGGTTTTGGAGGGGCCCATTAATTTTAGGAGGCCTCTGTATCTGCTATGTGCAACTTATTTTCTGAGATAACTAAGCATTGACAAAGAAGTAAGGAAAACAAGAGCTGGCAGAAGAATAGCTAAGAGATTCTGAGAAATCAAAGTTAGGAAAGAATAGAAAAATATTAATAAATATAAGTATGATAAAGAAATGAAAATAGAATAATTAGGAAAGAAGAAGAGTCCATTGTCTTTGAACATCAAACATGTAGATAGATTGTATAATAAAACATATTAAGTTTCTAGATATTAAAAAAAAAAAAAAAAAAGATAGCATTGGCTATTTCCCCAAAATTGGCTTGGGTACTCACATACCTGGGGATCTGTTGAAAGTCATGGGCACAGCTCACAGGAGAATGTCAGTGTGCTCACCTTCTCTGACTACAGGAGAAGCCCAAGGGGCACAGATGCCTGGCCATCCTTTACATTAGGCATGTCCAACCTGTGGCCAGGACAGCTTTGAATGAAGCCTAACACAAATTCTTAAAATGTCATGAGTTTTTTTTGCATCCTTTGTTTATTTTAGCTCCTCAACTTTTGTTAGTGTTAGTAGATTTTATGTGTGGCCCAAGACAGTTATTCCTCCAATGTGACTCAGGAAAGCCAAAGGTTGGACACCCCTGCTTTACACAATAAACTTGTGAGCATCACCAACTGAGGCAGCAGGACTTCTCCTAGAGACGGACACACTGAAAAGACACTAGACTGTGTTTCCTTGTGAGGCACACTGGCTATGGAGGTCTTGGACTTCTTTAGCTGCCCTGGCTCACAAACACCCACAGTTAATGTTACCCATCTGCTCCTGGCTTCATGTACAACTGATGCTTGGCCTTGTGATTTGATCAGAACTTTGAAACTTTTTTGAAAGATTTATTTTATTGTTTTTGACACAGAGAGAGACAGACAGAGACAGAGAGAGAAGGGAGAGGGCCCAGAGCAGTCTCCCGTAGTTGTACATCATTAGTTTCATTTCACACAGGTGAGCGCAGAGATGTGCAGGGCGGATACTGGGCCAGTGGCCTCCTACATGGGAGGCATGACCCTGATGGCTGGGTGCTGAACCAGGGGCCTCCTACATGGAAGCTCGCCCCAGCAGGAATCATACTGGGCCCCCTCACACACATACACATGTGAAGCACACCACAAGAACTTTGAAACTTAAAGGTGTTTTTATTTATTTCTTTTTATCAAATGGAAATCATCTGAGGCCTTTCCTCCGGTTTTTTAAAAAACAGCAAACTAGAATTTTACAAAATAAAAATTCTTGGGGTAGGAGCAATTATGGTTAATAGTATCAAACCCTGCTTTTGTGGAAAACTATAAACCATTAAAAATGAATTCTAGGTTTATTCCTGAATCTCCCCGGTGGCTGATATCCCAGGGACGACTTAAAGAGGCTGAAGATATCATCCAAAAAGCTGCAAAAATGAACAATGTCACTGTGCCAGTGGTGATTTTTGATCCTATGGAGGTAAGCAGTTTCAGATGTTTCCTCTTTGAGATCAACTATGCATTCTTGATTTTGTGGAATTTAATTTAATTCAATATCTTTTGAGTGCCCACCATGTACCAGGCTTGTGCAAGGCCTTAGAGACACAATGATCTTTCTAATGAAGTCAAATAGTTCTTGTAGATATCTTTCATTTCTATCTTTTAGCTTTTAGGTCTCTCTCTTCTTCCTTCTGTGACATTTCCAAATTTCTGTCTTCGATGATGATGAAATTCTGAGAGAAAACCTGCCTCAAAGGGCTGCATGTGAATTAAGTGCAATAATATATGTAAACTGCCTAGCAAAGATCAAGTGTTGACTAAATATTAGTCCCCTTCCTTTTTGCAAGTTCCATCTTCAAGTTTTTATTGGGCTTGCTCCATACCTTTGATGCAGCTATATCCTGGTGATTTTTTTAATATCCAGATTTAGTGGAGAAAATGCATTTGAGGGGTATTTCACCAATGGGCTCCCCACTGCACCCTGAATCATACCAAAGCCTGCTGAGGAAGCTGTGCATGCCTTTAGTCTTGCTAAGCTGTGTCTAAAACCTACGGCTTGAGAGCACAGGCTATGGATTCACCCCTGAAGGCAGGAGGCCACAAGGAAAAGCAGATATGCTACGGAAGCAGCCACCCTTTTGGATAGTAAGGACTCACAATGTTCTCAGCCAAGCCCTGCGCCAGCTCCAGAGAAAACAAGAAAAATTAGACAATTTCTATGCATAAGGAGCATGGAACGTAACCAAGAACGTCAAGATAATGAGATAAAAGATAAATGATGACGTGAGGGAGGAAATGCTAAGTCCCCAAGCAGTGGATGCTGTGTGCCAGCAAAAGGAACAGGGTGACTCAGGGCTGAAGAGCCTGGTCCAAACCAGCGAGGACACTTAGATGAATTAAGAGGATGGGGAGAGGCATTCCTGGCTAGAAGAAGAGTAGGGGGCTGCTCTGGACACCCTGAGAAGATTCCAGTGGCTGCAGCGACAGTATGCAATTCTGCATTACTGGCTGCCCCAGAAAGCAGGACTCTGTGGAGGGTGCCAGGCATGTCAGCGTTCCATCCTAAGGCTTCCTCTATCCCTGGCCTTTGGGACCTTTGACAGAAGCAGATATGCTGGCAATGGCTGGAGGGTTAATTACAGTAGCCAAGAACCCAAGTTCTCAGGCAGCTGCCAGGACAAACATCTCTTCTTAATCCTTTGCTCTTCAGATCAAGAATTCTATTCCCAACCTTAGGCAGTTTAACTGGGTGGGAAAAAATAACACTGGGAGTACCCAACATTTCTGCAACTCAGGGCTGTACTGGATATTTATTGATATTTGTTAGATATGTGGTCTGATTTCTGTCATTGAGGAGCTTACAGAAGTCAGAACTACATGGGTGAAAGCAATCACAAAACATATAAGGGATATATAGTTAGGGATGGATAAGAATTAAGTCCAGTGTTGTAACACATGCTTCTGACAGTGCCTTGTTTCTTCCTGCCATGAAGCACATTGAATCTGAACTGGACGGGCCCACCGACGGCTAGCAAGCCTGTACTTTCCTGAGGCCCATCATCACCCCATCTCACATGTCTGCTAGCATCCTCTGTAGGAGTGCCTGCAGAGCCCTGTGCCAGCAAATGCAGCTGCTCAGGGACAATGAAGAGCCCACCAGATGCCAGGTCATGTTCAGCTAATCTGATGCTCATGCTAGCCCTAGGCCCATTTCTCAAGAGAGGAAACTGAGTGAGTGTCAGAGAAGTTAAGTGATTTGCCCTGATCACACAGCTAGAAGTTTCACTAGGTCTCTCTGGTGGCAAAGTGCAGGGCTTTCTGAATTTATTTATTTATTTATTTATTTACTTACTTACTTACTTACTTACTTACTTACCTGGCATTAGGGGCAATGGTGTTAACTTGGCCAGGAAAGAATATAAAGTAGTCTCATGTTAGAAAGCGATCTCAGGCTTCCCTGACTGTTCTTCTGAAGCACCTTCAACCTGATCATGGTACCGGGTCCAAAGGCAAGCACTTGATACAGGAACATTCTTGTTCTGAGGCTTCTAAACCTGGCTGCTTAGCACCATTGCCCAAGGGCTTTAAAAATACAGATTCCAGGGAAGCTGGGGTGGCTCAGTGGGTTAAGCACTCGCTTTGCAGCCCGGAGATCAAGGATCGAATCCTGGCTCTGGCCCAGGCGGACCCATATGCTGAACTGGGGTGTGCCCCCAGTTCAGTTCTTGCCAGAGCCTATGTGCGAGGCTCCTGGCCCAGTTCCTGCCCTGTGCAGCCCTGCGCCCACCTGTGGAGTGAAACTATATGGAAAACTAATGCTGTCAACTACAGAGACTGCTCTTGGCCCTCCCACTTCTCTCTGTCTCTCTCTGTCTGTTTCTCTCTCTGTCAAAAAACAATAAAAATAAATCTTTAAAAATACAGATTCCCAGGTCTTTGGACCCCAGGAAAGATTCTGATTAAGCATATTTGTGTTGGGACCTGACAGTCTGCAATTTCACAAGGGCCCCGTGGAAGCACTAAGTGATAGCATAAGCCTGACCCACAGGCCCCATCGTGCATGGCACCACCCCCATAGCCCTCTGGGAGACTTCTGGTTCCCTCCAGCAATGCAGAGGCTTTGCTTTGTTGTCATAGCAGTAGAGCTGCATGTGCCAAATAGTGTAGAAAAAACAAGGTAATGTGCCTGTGAGCTCTGTGAGGAGGTGTCTGATTATTCCCGGAAGAAGGATGTTCACATCTGGCACCCTCACTTTCTCCATTATACTGCACACACACCAGAGGGCCACAAAGTCCTTGTGCCTTACCCCAAAGAGATTTCCCACCTCAGAGCCTTGTCACTTTTTAGTTTCAATTCTAATAAGTTTGATTATCTAGATTCCTAACACATGCCAAGTTAACTTCAGTAAATTATGAGTACAGAAGGGAAGCCCATTGACAGCAATAAGAAATCATCACTCACCACTGACAGCTAGCATCTATTCCCCAATGGTACAGTAATAATATTAATAGTTATAATCTACTGGGCATTTACCATGGTTTAAGTACTACACTAAGCTTTACACATGGGATCTCATTTAATGTTTCTAACTCACAATTATTATACCCATTTTACAGAGAAGTAAATGGGGGCTCAGAGAAGATACGAGGGTGGGCAGATAGATTTTTTCTCCACTTAAATAGAAAATAAATGGAGGGGAGCTGGAATGGCTCAGTGGGTCAAGTGCTTCCTCATAGCCCCAGGGACCGAGGATCTAATCCCAGTCTTGGCCCGTGTGAGTCCATATGCTGAACTGGGGCATGCCTCCTATGTGAGAGGCCTCCAGGCCAGCTCCCACCCTGCACAGTCCCCGCCCACCTGTGTGGAACGAAACCATGTCAAAAACCGATAAAGTACAGCCATGGAGACTGCTCTGGGCCCTCCCCCCTCTCTCTGTCTGTTTCTACCAAAATCAATAAAATACATCTTTAAAAAATGAATGGGAAAAGATATTTTAATGAAATAAAAAAAGAAATATACCTATACATTTATTTTCAAATCTGCATCATTATTTTTCTACAAAAATCACTACATCAATACACTTCTGCCAACACTGCACTAGTTTTTGAAGTTTGTCCTTAAAAATAGTGGTGTTTGTTTTTTCTAAGATTTATTTTATTGTTTTTGACAGACAGAGAGAGAGACAGAGAGAGACAGAGAGAAGGGGAAGGACCCAGAGCAGTCTCCATAGTTGTATGTCATCAGTTTTCAACATGGTTTCATTCCACACAGGTAGGTGGGGGCCTGGTTCCCACCCTGCAAGCTGGGGGCTGAACCGGGGGCTTCAGGAGCTTGCCCCAGCAAGAACCGAACTGGGGGCCTCCCACATGGGAAACATACACCAGTTCAACATATGGGTTCACACAGGCCAGGGCCAGGTCTCAAACCTCCAACCCCAGAGCTGCAAAGCGAGCGCGTAACTCACTGAGCCATCTCAGTTTCCCCTCGGTGTGTGTTTTTGAAACCATTTCCTCACTGCAGACTTTACCTCTTCATCACAGATGAAGTGCTGGCTCTTCAAGTGTTCCTTTAGTTTTGGTAACAGTTGGAAATCACTAGGAGCCAGGTATGAGCTATACAGTGGATGTGGCTGCACTGAAAAGTCCAGGTGTTGGATTGCATCTCTTGTTGCTGCACTTTGTGTGAGGCCTGGTGTTGTCATGTTAAAGAGGTGTTTCATTTCTTATTCCAATTGGTTAGATTCTTCTTTTTAATATATTGTTCATTCAATATAATGTTCAGAGTTTATTGTTGTTCCTTTTTTAAGAAAGTCTGCAAGAATTCCAAAAAACAGTCAACGTGGCCTTCCCAGCTGAGGCCTGAGTTTTGAATATTTTTGGCTGAGGCGATGATCCCTTATAGTGGTATTCCATGAACTGCCTTCTGTTCTCAGGGTCATAATGATGGACCTGTTTCATTACCTGTAATGATCTTCTTTTAAAAGTCCTCACCTTCTTTTTCAAAAATTTCAAAAAAATTGGAAGAACTTTTTCCACTTCTAAGAATTCAATAGCAGCATGCTGTTTGAACTGAACATCTGAACCCTCTTTCATTTCGATGTGCACTGAGTAAAAATATAAGCATCTGTGTGTGCAAAATCAAGAATGATGGAGGGGAGATACCATGTGACTACAAAGAACTGGTTATACCCAGATATGTCTAATGTAACAAAAATTATTACATTGGAGATGAAATTTATCAGCCCACCCTCGTAAATAGTAACTTGCCCAAGATCCCCCAAGTCTGTTCTGACAGTGAGACAACAGTAAGGAAAGTATGAAAAGCAGGTACTCACTGCAGTTTGGGGCTATATGGTCCCACCCACACAACAGGCTCTAAGGCTCACAGCTCAGGGTGATTCAAGTCACCCACAGTGATGAGTACGAGACAAGGAAAGGCTGTGTTAACAGTCAGATTTCTTATAAAGACACAGTGGAGCCAATGTTATATATTTAAAAGTCTGCTGTCTAAAATGGGCTACAACAGTGTAAAGTGTTAGGACTAAGCATCATATATGTAGGTGCTCACATTCCCCACAAATTTCAGACTTCTAAGCATATTCAAGGTGAAGTGAGAGTTACAAGCATACGTTTCCCCCACGCCATCATGGCCAAAGATACTTCTTCACTACCTCTTAATCTCATGGTTATTTGCATTATTTTAGCTACAGGAGCTAAAACCCCTGAAGCAGCAGAAAGTTTTTATTCTGGACCTGTTCCGGACAAGGAATATTGCCACAATAACAACTATGTCCTTGTTACTATGGTAAGTAATAAGCGATCTGGAATGTGACATAGAGCACATAAGTATATGACTGATTTTCTTAATTCAAGGCAACATCAGGGCAAAGCCTGGGTCTTCCAGAGACAAAATTAAAGTTATAAAATTCTAAGTTATTTGAAGATGCCTCAATTCAATCCTGGAACTGGATACTGGAGAAAAAAAAAAATCAAGGAATAATATTAAAGTCTGCAATACTCTGGGACCCACAGGGAGAGGGTCCTCCCCTCCTACTAAAATTATTGGAAGTAAGATGAATGATGTCCCTGGTGCCTGAAGCCAAGATGCTAATTCAGCTCCTGCTTCCTAAAGTGGTACTGGCAATTGAACAGTGAGTTTAGATTAACCTAAACCCCCTCTGCCTGGATTGGAGTTTGACAGATTTTTCACACTTGCTAATTGTATACTACAAAGTGATTTTAAGGCATAGGAATAATGAATTGACTGTGTAGTCAAGATTTAATAATGGATCTGACAAGAAATGAGGAAGAAGAAAAAATGAACATGCCTGTCCCATGATGGCAGCACAAAGAAAGATGATTATCAGAATTAGTAGGTACAGACTGCAGCTAGTCTATTTTTAGGGCCATCCAATTTTGCAGTTGGAAGAAATCAATGACAGAGCTTATGACTTTGAATTAAGCAATTGTGTCATAGGCCTCCTTAGCTCTTACCTGTCAGCATAGTCACTAGTTTTATTGATGCTGCTCTTATTACCAAATGTGAAAATCACTAAGATTCCTAGAGCAATGAAGTTTAATTTTTTGTTTTGTTTTGGGTTAGTCCTTGTGCTACCCAACCCAGTTGAATATGTATAAAAATATCCAACAGTGTTCCTGAAAATATTTTTCAGGTTCCTGAAAATATTTTTCAGGTAGCCTCTGCTTCTCAGCCATGTTAACAATAAACAAATTTCTGTACAGAGGCATCTGCAACAGTGCAGTTATTTTTTCCACAGAGAAGCTTTTATGTGGAAATTAACTGTGATAACAGGATATGCAGTGGCTTTTTTTAAGATTTATTTTATTGTTTGAGAGGAGGTAAGAGAAAGAGAGAGAGAGAGAGGAGGGCCCAGAGCAGTCTCCATAGTTGTACATCATTAGTTGTGACATAGTTTCACTCCCCACAGGTGGATATGGGACCACACAGGGTGGGAGCTGAACTGCGGCCTCCAGCATGGGAGGTGAGAACCTTTGTCACCGAGCCATCCTGGTGGTTACCAGTTATGCGCCGCAGTTCAGCATATGGGTTTGCATGGGCTGGGACCAGGATTCAATCCCTAGACCATGTGGTTGCAAGGCTATCCCAGCATCTCTTCAGGGTGCACTTTTTCATACTTGGAAGCTTTATGAGACTTTTATTCTTCTCCCTAAAGTGAGTTTTACTAAAATCAATTGGAATTTACTGTAAGTGGATCCCACAGTATTACCTAAGTATCTTCTTCTTTGCCTCTTTTTTTTTTTTTTTAAGATTTATTTTATTGATTTTGACAAACAGAGAGACAGAGACAGAGAGAAGAGGGAGGGCCCAGAGCAGTCTCCATAGTTGACAGCATTAGTTTTCCATATGGTTTCACTCCACAGGTGGGCTCGGGGCTGCACAGGGCAGGAACTAGGCCAGGGGCTCCCACATAGGCCCCGGCAAGAACTGAACTGGGGGCACACCCCAGTTCAGCATATGGGTCCGCATGGGCCAGAGCCGGGATTTGATCCTCGGTCCCTGGGGCTGCAAAGTGAGCGCTTAACCCACTGAGCCATCCCGGCTTCCCCTCTTTTTTTTTTTTTTTGGAGGCAGAGGAAGAATGAAGTCTGGATTTTATGTTCACTGACAAGACTGACATTCTTTCTTCAAATAATAGCCCTAAGAAAATGAGGATGTACAAATGTTCAGGAAATACTAAAATGAACTAGACAGGGACAGGTATTGTTGCATACTGGTATGCTTAGACTTGTGATATTCGATAGAACATTCTGCAATGAAGAAAATATTTCATATCTGTGTTATCCATTACAGTAGCCACTAGCCACATGTGGCTGGTAAGCAATTAAAGTGTGGCTAGTGTGACTGAGAAACTGACTCTTTGATTTTATTTCATTTTATTTACTTTTAAATAGCCATGTGTGGTTAGTGGCTACTTATAGAAAAACAAAATCTAGACAATTTCTTTTTTTTTTTAGACAATTTCTTGACCATTATGAAATTTTAGAGTGACTCTGGCCATCTGTTTGTCATTTTTGTGGGTTTTTTCTTTTGTCTTTCAGGATGCTAACCTCAGTGGGTTACTTCGCTCTATCTCTCAACTCTCCTAATTTGCATGGAGATGCCTACCTGAACTGTTTCCTCTCTGCCTTGATTGAGGTTCCAGCTTACGTTACAGCCTGGCTGCTTCTGCGGACCCTACCGAGGCGTTATATTATAGCTGGAGTACTGTTGTTAGGAGGAGGTGTACTGCTCTTAATTCAGGTGGTACCTACAGGTAAGATGTCAACCAATATTAACAGCTTAATGGAAAAGATCCATGCCTTGATTTAGGCTAGTGATTGGTTACTACTCCCTGTGTAACCTTTATATCATAAACTATTCATCAGTCAGACAAGTGATAGCTAACTATATAATTTCCTGTGTTCATAACAACATCTCTCAAACAGATGAGTCAGACTTGGAGAATCAGAAATCATTACGTGAAGAGGAAGAGTAATGCCCCCAGTCATCCCCTTCACCTGAACGCACAAACTTCTTTCTTTAAGTCACAGCCCTGATTACCAATTTCTTGGTACTTTCTTTCAAACCCTTTCTCTGAGGTGTATACTCAAGTGTTAGAGTTGGTAGTATGTGCCAGTTCTAGTATAAATTCAGTGGTTTGTTTGTTTTTTAAAGACTTATTTTATTGATTTTGACAGACAGAGAGATACAGAGACAGAGAGAGACAGAGAGAAGGGGGAGGGCCCAGAGCAGTCTCCATAGTTGTACGTCATCAATTTTCAACATGGTTTCATTCCACACAGGTGGGCAGGGGCTGCACAGGGCAGGAACCAGGCTGGGGGCCTCCCACATGGGAAGCTCACCCCAATTCAGCATATGGGTCCACATGGGCCAGGGCCAGGATTTGATCCTCAGTCCCCGGGGCTTCAAAGGGAGTGCTTAACCCGCTGAGCCATCCCTGCTTTCCCCAGTGATGTTTTTTATGATCTAAAATGTTTAAGTAGTTAAAGAGCAAAAGAAATGACATATGCTTCCTTTTCCCCCACATGTCTAACTTTCTCATATTATCAAAATGTTAAGGTGATAGCTTATTATACATAGAAGTATATACTTTTTTTAAAGATTTTTTTTTTTTTTTTTTTGACAGAGAGAGATACAGAGAGAAGGGGGAGGGCCCAGGGGGTGTCTTTTTTTTTTTTTTTAACTGAACTGGGGGCCTCACTGCATTCGGGAAGCACACCCCAGTTCAGCATATGGGTCCACCTGGGCTGGAGCCAGGATTCGATCCTCGGTCCACGGGGCTTCAAAGGGAGCGCTTAACCCACTGAGCCATCCCAGCTTTCCCAGGAGTGTCTTTACATTATAAAAACATTCTCATACAAGAAAAGAAGACAATAAAAGCAACTGAGTTAAGATTGTATCACTTCTATAAGCACCTCTGTTTATACTGGGTTTCTTTTCCAGATTATGACTTCTTGTCCATTGGTCTGGTGATGCTAGGAAAATTCGGGATTACCTCTGCTTTCTCAATGCTGTATGTCTTCACTGCAGAGCTCTACCCAACCCTGGTCAGAAACATGGCTGTGGGGATCACATCCATGGCCTCCAGAGTGGGCAGCATCATCGCTCCCTACTTTGTATACCTTGGTGAGATGCATCTTATCAGTTTGTTCTTTTTTTTTTAATATAGAAGTAATAGATTTTCATTGTGAAAAATTCAAACAGCAAAGCACTGGGAAAAGTACAAATTTACCTCTTCTCTCTCAGTTCCCCAAATCACGGCCCTAAAAGTAACTAATATAAACACTTTGGTGAGTAGCCTTTCAGACATTTTGTTTTGATATATGAGGTCTGACAATTAAGTTCACAAACTCATCCTAGAAAAAGTGCTACTTACTTTATTGCTGAATAGCACTAGGGTCACCTTCAAAGTACTCCCCTTGGGAAGCTATGCTGCGATGTCAGCTCCTAGCCCATTCTTCAAAGCAATTTTGGAATTCCTTTTCTGGAATGTCATAGTTGTAATACCCTTGATGTCTTGAATATCATCAAAATGTCTTCTTTTAAATATTTCCTTTACGTTCAGGTAAAGAAAAAAGTCAATGGGGGCCAGATCAGGTGAGTAAGGAGAGTGTTCCAATCCAGTTATTGGTTTACTGGCTAAAAAATACCTCACAGACAGTGCCATGTGAGCTGGTGCATTGTCGTGATGCAAGAGCCACAAGTTGGAGAAAAGTTCAAGTTGTTTTCATCTAACTTTTTCATGCAGCATTTTCAGCACTTCCAAATAGTCATCTTGATTGACTGTCCACTTGGTACAAATTCATAATGAACAGTCTCTCTGATATCAAAAACGGTTAGCAACATTGTTTTGACTCTTGATATGGACTAACGAAACTTTTTTGGTCATGGAGAATTGGCTGACTTCCATTGTGCACCAGTGATAACATGGCCCAAAACATCATCTTGCCTTTCTAAAAGGTCTTGGCAAACTCAAGCTCTGACACTCTTGCAACAGCACACAAAAATACACAACAATAATAATGAACACTACTCAGCAAGATGCCACCACACTCCAAAATGAACACAGCTGTGAGACACTGATATGAAACTTTATGAAACCTCATGAAACTATTGTGTTATTTGTACAGGGCTGCCGATATAATTGCAGGGTGGCAAGCTTGTGAACTTAATTGTCAGACCTCATTATCTGTCTTCCTCTTAGAAAATATACAAATAAAACTATATACATTGTTTCACAATTTTTAACTTAACATTGTATCAGGATATCTTTATTGGTATTTATAGCTCTTTTGCCTTCTTTTTAGTTAGTACCTAGTCTTCCAATGTATGTATATTCACAATGTATTTAACGAGGCTCAATGGATAGACATTTAGGCCAATTCCAGGGATTTTTTTTACTACAAATAATACTACAGTAAACATTTCCCTATGCCCCTATATACTTTGTTCATTTGGTTATTTTGAACTGCTGGAACCATTTAAACTTTTCATAGCTATTGCAGAATTGACCTCTAAGTATTGTACCAATTTAGAAACCAATTATCAATATATGAGAGTGTCTAACTCTTTATATCCTTACCGACAATGGGGATTATTCAATTTAAAAAATTTTTTTTAGATTTATTTTATTGTTGTTTTAGATTTATTTTATTGTTTTTGACAGAGAGAGAGACAGAGAGAAGGGAGAGGACCCAGAGCAGTTTCCATAGTTGTATATTATCAGTTTTCGACATGGTTTAATTCCACACAGGTGGGCGAGAGCAGCACAGGGCAGGAACTGGGCTGGGGGCCTCCTGCATGGGAGGCACAACCCCTCGAGTCAGGGGCCGAACCAGGGGGTGAGAACCAAACTGGAGGTCTCCCACATTGGAAGCACACCCCAGATCAGCATATGGGTCTGCACGGGCCAGGGCCAGGGCCAGGGCCAGGATTCGATTCAATCCTTGGTCCCCAAGGCTGCAGAGCAAGTGCTTAACCTCCTGAGCCATCCCAGCTTCTCCCCTATTTTATTGTTTTTGACAGAGACAGAGAAAGACAGAAAGAGACAGAGTGAAGGGGGAGGGCCCAGAGCAGTCTCCATAGTTGTACATCATCAGTTTTCAACATGGTTTCGTTCCACACGGGTGGGCAGGGGTTGCACAGGGTGGGAACTGGGCTGGGGGCCTCTCCCATGGGAGGCACATTCCCTCAAGCCAGGGGCCAAAGCAGGGGGATGACGGGGGCAAGAACCAAACTGAGGGCCTCCCAGATGGGAAACTCACCCCAGTTCAGCATATGGGTTGACACGGGCTGGGACCAGGATTCAATCCTTGGTCTCTGGGACTGCAAAGCGATCACTCAACCCGCTGAGCCATCCCAGCTTCCCTGATTATTCAATCTTTTAATTATTATTAATCTATTATGTGAAAATGGATATCATTGTTGCTTTCATTTTTATTTCTTTAGTTATCTGTAGGGATTTGCATTTTTTCATATATTTACTGACATTTTATTTATTTTTCAATGAACTAACTTTTCATACCTTTTTCCCATCTTTCTAATGGTTTATTCAACTTTAAATTTTTTATTTGGGAGAGGTCTTTGGAATTGAAATAAATTAGCCCTTTGTATATATGTTGTAAATATTTTTCCCAGTTTATAATTTGACTTTATGATATTTTTTGCAATGAGAATTTTAATTTTTATGTAATCAAATTTGTCAGTCTGGAATAACACCCAGAGGGGCTTTAGTGGGATGTTCACTGGAAGTAGGACCTGGCACTCCAAACCTAATTCTCACTAAAGACTCTACTGGTGAGAGATGCAGACACACTGCCTTATTCTTCCTGATCAGCAATTGGTTACCAATTGGTACACACACACACACACACACACACACACACACACACACACAGAATATATGAATTCTACCAAAATTAACTCAAAATGGATTAAAGACCTCCAAATAAGGCCCAAAACAATAAATTGCATAGAAGAAAACATTGGTACTAAACTTATAGACCTGGGATTTTAGGGAGGACTTTATGAACCTGACCTCAATGGCAAGCGAAGTAAAAGCAAAAATAAACAAATGGGACTTTATCAAACTAAAAAACTTCTGTGCTGCAAAGGAAACCATCAACAAAGCAAAGAGGCAACCAACCAACTGGGAGAAAATATTTGCAAACAATGCCTCTGATAGGGGACTAATATCAAAAATATACAAAGAACTTGTACAACTCAACTACAAAAAAACAAGCAATCCAATTAAAAAATGGGCAGAAGTCCTAAACAGAAACTTCTCTAATGAAGACATACAAATGGCCAACAGATATATGGAAAAATGCTCCACTTCACTAGCAATTAGGGAGATGCAAATTAAAACCACAATGAGATACCATCTCACACCTGTTAGAATGGCTATAATCAACAAGACAAGGGATAACAAGTGCTGGAGAGGCTGTGGACAAAAAGGAAGCTTCATACACTGCTAATGGGAATGTAAACTGGTACAACCACTATGGAAGGCTGTATGGAGATTCCTCAAAAAAAATGGGAATGGAATTACCATATGATCCAGCCATCCCTCTACTGGGCTTCTACCCAAAAAACCTGAAAACCTTAATCTGCAAAGATGTCTGTACCCGCATGTTCATTGCTGTACTGTTCACAGTGGCCAGGTCATGGAAACAACCAAAGTGTCCTCTGATAGGTGACTGGATAAAAAAGTTGTGGTACATTTACACAATGGAATACTACTCAGTGATAAGAAAAAATGAAATACAGTCATTTGTGACAACATGGATGGACCTTGAAACCATCTTATTAAGTGAAATAAGTCAGACTGAAAGAATCAGGGAACATGACCTCACTTACAGGTGGAATATAAAACTTAAAGTAACAAAGAAACAAAAACTTATAGACACAGTCAATAGTTTGGTGGTTACCTGAGGGTAAGGGAGGATGGGGGAGGGAAAGTGGGGGGCGGGGATTGGGAATGGGCACCAGATGCATTACATAAGTGATGTAATGTAGATTTGTACACCTGGAAACTATCTAATTGTTACCAACCAATGTCACCCCAATAAATTTAACAATAAAAAGAAAGAATATATGAATTCTCAGAAAAGATACATTCAGTCCTTACAGAGAAAGAGAAACAGTATCCTGTCTTAAACATGCTCTTCACAGCTGCCCTGAACAACATCCGAGAAAGCACTTTGTTATGTAGAAAGGTGTCATTTCCCCTTTGTTCTTCCCTGTGCTTTTAAACCATGCTCATGTGGTCTAATGGTGGAACACTGGTGCATAAAAAATGGAAGAATCCAAGACAGAGCTTTCTATTCCACAATTGCTACTCCTGTTGATGACACAGTGGCCTTAGAGAAGCTTCAAGATTAATATTTTGTTGTCAAATAAAATCCTTGGGTGTGTTGTTCCTCTGTAATCTCTGTATGCAGAAGGAAAGCAAAATGAGGATCTATTATTCTCCTGAATGGGACCATATACAGAAGAGGTGAAGTGGTTTTTCCAATTACATATAAAACCAAGACTTCCAAATGCTGCAAAAAGAAACCAAAACCTGTGTTTTCACAGTGCCTGACATTTATTGATTTAAATTGGATTGAACACGTTGCTTTTATTTTATTTTTTTTTTTTTAACAGTCTCATGACTCTGTAGACCTAGCTTTCCATTGCAGCCTACTGGTTTGGGCAAAAGCAAAGCTCACATCAGTCATAATGACCAGTACCTATTCCTGCCACATCCTGGTCAACCTCTTTCCCCTTGATGTTCTCCCATCCCCCATCATCAATATCTCCACTTTCAGAGGAAAACTTTGCTAGACAAAGATTTCTTTCAAAGGCACATCTGTCACACATGATTACATAATAGCTTAGAGAATACAGGTTGACATAAAAGATCTGATAATGCAAAACCAAGTAGGTAAATGATTATGGAAATGCAGAGGCAATGGCATCTGCCAGAAGAAATAGTGTACTTTGTGTACTTTTTCACTTCTGAAAATGTTCAGATTCAAAACTGCCCTCAAATGCTGTGTGCCACCTTTACAAAATGATTCTTGGGAGCATCTGGAGAATCCCTGTATCTAATTGATGTTCTCGTGTCCTGTGCCTTACAGGTGCTTACAACAAAATCCTGCCTTATATCATCATGGGCAGCCTGACTATCCTGATCGGAATCATCACCCTGTTTTTCCCTGAAACTCTTGGGATGACTCTACCAGAGACCTTAGAGCAGATGCAGGAAGTGAAATGGTAAGTAGAACTTTAAAAATAAAAAAACTGATACCACTAAAATTCCTCAGAAAGACTAAACATGCAAGAATGACTAGGAAGGTTCTCTATAGCAAGCTTACCCAACCTGAGGCCCCACAGGCTGCATGCAGCCCAGGACAGCTTTGAATGCAGCCCAACACAAATTCATAAACGTTCTTAAAACATTCTGAGATTTTTTGTGATTTTTTTTTAAAGCTCATGAGCTATCATTAGTGTTAGTGTATTTTATGTGTAGCCCAAGATAATTCTTCTTCCAATGTGGCCCAGGGAAGACAAAAGTTTGGACATTCCTCCACTAAAGTGTAGCATTATGTGATAATAAAGCATATTATTAACCAATGGTAATTGAAACCATGCATTAATGGTATAGGAATAGAAATCTCAGGAATAGAATAGAATTCAGAATTAAACCCATGAAAATATGAGAATTCATTTTATGATAAAGAGTAGGAATTCAAAATCAGTGGGGAAATTTTGTTACTCAGTAAAGGTGTTAGAACATTTGGCTAACTATTTTGGATAAATGAAAACTTGAAACCTACTTCAAAATATATCCAGATACATCCCAGAAAGGTTAAAAATTGAGACCTAAAAATATTACATTATAAATGTGCCAGAAGAAAACGTAATTATTTTTATAACTTCAGACAAGGCCTTTTTGAGCATGATATGAAAAGCAAAGAGCAATAAAGAAAAAGATTAATACATCTGATTATGTAATTTTAGACATTGTTGGCACAGCAAAAATAAACAGTAAATAAAGACAAAGGTCAACAAGCCAGTGGAAAAGTACTTGCAACACACAATATAGACATAGGACTAATATACCTAGTATACAAAAGGCTCTTAGTGATCAGTGGGAAAAAGACCAACTCAGTGAGAAAACTGGCAAAAGTCATGAATAAGCAGTTTGTAGAAAAGGAAATTTCATTGGCAGATTATATATGAAAGAAAAATACCCACATTAATAAAAATACATAAAATAAAACAATTCAGTATCATTTTTTGGACCTATGAAGTTGTCTGTGGAGGGGTTCCTCCTCATATCAATCAATTCCAACACCAACTGGGTGTCCTACAATTTAATTCAATTCTAACGCTAACTGCCTGGAGATAGCATCGGATTCCACAGGTTTAAGGGCTCAGTCCCTTCAGATGCCAGTCACAAATATCAGGTCCCAGGTGATTCACACTTCTGTCCAACTTGGCTACAAAGTTAGGTGTTTCCACAATCCCCCTCCTGAATGAAGTTTGGTAATGAAGTTTGCTAGAACAACTCACAAAATTCAGGAAAATAATTTCCTTACTAGTTTATCATAAAGAATACAAGTGAACAACCAGATTAGAGGTATACTGGGTGAAGTCCAGAAGGATCCAGAATACAGGAGCTTCTGTCCCTGTGGAGTTGGGAAGAGCCACCATCCGCCACATGGATGTGTTTGTCAGTTCATAATTTCTCTGAACCCTAGTGTTTAGAGCGTTTTATGGTCTTATCACATAGGCATGGTCAGTTACTAATTCAATCTCCAGCCCTTCTCCCTTTCATGGAGGTTGAGGGGTGGGGTGGAAGTTCCAGGCTTCAAGTTAAGGCTTGGTTTTTATAGCAACCAGCCCCCATCCTGTCATCTATAGCGGCCCAGTCAAGAGTTGCCTCATTAAAGCAAAAGACTAGGTACTTCCTATCACTCAGAAAAGGACAAGGGATTTAAGAGCTTTGTATCAGGAATGGGGACAAAACAAATATCTTTCTATAATATCACAGATTGGCAAACACAAGATAAGCAGTAAGATAGGAGAAGTTTAGATTCTAGAAAGAAACCATTTGGCTTCAAATCCCAAATCTATTGCATAAATTTGGGCAAATGTTATTTTGGGTGTAAAATTTAATTTTCACTAAACTTCAGTATTCCCATCTGTTATATGGGAATAGGTCCTATGGCTATTGTAAGGTTATATAAGGTAGCATGTTTTTAGTGCCTGACCATGGTAAAGAGAAGTTTGTGTATGAGTGGATTCTGATCCCTCACAGAACACATACAGCAAAAGGTGCCCTTAAAAAAAAAAGATTTATTTTATTGTTGAAAGTAAGAGAGAGAGAGAGAGAGAGAAGGAAAGGAAGGCCCAGAGCAGTCTCCATAGTTGTACATCATTAGTTGTGACATAGTTTCATTCTACACAGATGAATGTGGGCTGTGCAGGGTGAGAACTGGACAGGGGGCTTCCCATATGGGAGGGAGAGCCTTCACCGCCATCTGGCGGTTACCAGTTGTGCCACAGGTCAGCATATGGGTTTGCACAGGCCGGGACCAGGATTTGATCCTGGACCTTGCAGTTGCAAGGCAATTGCTCAACCTGTTGAGCTATCCCATCATCCTCCAAAGGTGCCCATTTTTGATAACTTGTTTTCTTCTAAGCATATAACTATTTCAATAGCAACTTTAACTTGCTAAGAACTTAATTCTTACCACTCTATCCTTTCCCCAGGGAAATTGTAAAAGAATGTAAATTTTTGGTTTTGTTTATGTTTAATTAAGAAAATGGCTCCAAGTATTCAAAGTTAGAAAATATTAGTTCTAGATTCTGAGGTTCTTATTAGAGTTAAAATAATTATTTGTTCATTGACTGGAGAAATGTGTTTCAGTGTCAGTTTGGCACTTTGAGGAAGAGTCTTGTATATTTAATTTCCTTCAGCACCTATCTCATTTTCAGGTTCAGATCTGGGAAAAAAACAAGAAATTCAATGGACAATGAGGAAAATCCCAAAGTTCTAATAACTCCATTCTGATAAAATTTCCACCCCATCTGGTGAGCTGAAAAACAGACACATAAGATTGAAGAAATCAAAGCCTTTCCTGCTGACATGGATGGACAGACTAACAATTAATGAACCTTGTTGTTAAGAAATGCTTGTCATATTGCAAATTCTGGAGCACTCTTCAAGATAATCTCCTTAGTTTTAAAAACTAAACATTTCTGAAGAGTCCTCCTTACTAATTAGTTTGATGAAATGGGTTTGTAAGAGTCTTTTAAAATATGTTGGTTAAGGACTGGTAAATCCATATAAAGATTAATACTTGTTTTCCAAACATACAACTGCTATCCAAATAAAAAGAATGGCATTGTATTAACACAGCTATCAGGTGACTACAGTGCATGTGTGTGTACATATGTGCATAAGAACCAGCACATTAAAAATTCTGGTAGTTTTTGAGGCAAATTTACATACTGCTGTAGCCAAATGATTATATGCTGCATTCCTAGGCAGAAGATTTTATACACTCCTTTGAGAGAAATTGATGACAGATAGTAATAGTGTTTTGCAAGTGAAATGCAGCAAAAGATGAAGGAGCCTGGTTCATATGGCCTATTGGCCTTTATAGTTTCAGTAGCTATAGCTCACATCCTATTGAATAGTTTACCTTTATTGTGTTCTTTTTGAGCACATGACTAAGCCTTCTGTTTCCTAAGGCTGTCTTAAGAGATAGTTTGATAGTAAACAGAACCAGGAAAACCACAAAGCAGTTAAGTGGGTAGAAATGATTTGTGTGCCCCATAGCCAAGAGGGGTAAGCACCCAGAAAAAAAGGCTGTCCAAGCCAACAATCTGGAGAGTGTTTTAAAACAGTTCATTCCATGAATACACAGCTTCTTAAGCACAGTGTGCAGCTGTATCCTCTCCAACCAGGGGTGTATCTGGTTAGCAACAGTGGAATCTCAGTTTCATGAATGAGCATAAAAGATAAAAACCACTAATGGGATAACATGTTACCATAAACTCAGAAAATAAATGTCAGCTCTGTGTTAGGCAGGCTGAGATGATAACGGAGCAAGAAATTACTCGTGGAGACTTGGGATAGCATGCTTTTGTTGAAAGTGGCTTCTCTGAGAGTAGCACTCTGACAGCTACTGACCCTTTAATATACAAGGTCTGACAATTAAGTTTGTGAACTCATCCTAGAAAAAGTGCTACATACCTCATTGCTGAATATCACTACAGTCACCTGCAAAGTACTCTCCTTGGGAAGCTATGCACTGACTCCTGCACCTAGTCCACCCTTCAAAGCAATTTTGAAACTTTCTGGAATGGCCATCAGAGCCATTGTCCTATTACCCTTGATGTCCTAAATGTCATCAAAATCTCTTTCTTTCAATATTTCATTTATCTTTGGTTAAAGAAAGAAGTCACTGGGGCCAGATCAGATGAGTAGGGAGAGTGTTCCAATACTGTTATTTGTTTACTGACTAAAAACTCCCCTCACACACAGTGCGGGAGTCATGAGTTGGCAAAAAGTTCAGGTTGTTTTCATCTCACTTTTTCTTATTTATTTTTATTTTATTTTTTAATTTTTATTGTTTTTGACAGAGAGAGAGAGAGAGAGAGAGAGAGAGAGAGAGAGAGAGAAACAGAAACAGAGAGAAGGGGGAGGGCCCAGAACAGTCTCCATAGTTGCACATCATTGGTTTTTTCCACATATTTTCATTCCACAGGTGGGCAGGGCTGCACAGGGCAGGAACTGGGCCGGAGTCTTGCCCCAGTGAGAACCGAACTTGGGGCACTCCCCAGCTCAGCACATGGGTCCACACAGGCCGGGGCCGGGATTCGATCCTTGGTCCCCAGGGCTGCAAAGTGAGTGCCCAACCCACTGAGCCATTCCGGCTTCCCCTCATCTCACTTTTTCACGCAGCCTTTTCAGTACTTCCAAATAGTCAACTTGGTTCACTGTCCACTTGGTACAAATTCATAATGAGCAATCCTTGATATCAAAAAAAGTTAGCAACATTATTTTGACTCTTGATTTGGACTGACAGAACTTTCTTGGTCATGGAGAATTGGCTGACTTCCATTGTGCAGTTTCAGGCTCATCTCAGTACATCCATGTTTCATCACCAGTGATAACACATCCCAAAACATCATCTTGCCTCTCCAAAAGGTCTTGACAAACTTCTACGCTCCTTTGCTTTTGATTATTGGTGAGTTCCTTTGGGACCATTTTTGCACACACCTTTCTCATGCCAAGATTTTCAGTTAAGATTTACCTAGCTGTTTCTGTCTATATTTACTTGGTCTGCTATGCTTCTCACAGTCAGCTGACAATTTGGATGCACAATTCAATGAATTTTTGCATCAGTTCTGCTCATTACTGGCCAACCTGACTTCTCTTCATCAGTAATGCTTTCTCTCCCCTCAGAAAAACATTTGATCCATTTGTACACTGCTGTTTCTTCAAAACTTTAACCCCATAAAGTTGGACTAAGATGTCTCTGATTTCACTTTCACTCTTGCCAAGTTTAACAAGAAATGTAATGTGTATTCATTGCTCTAATAATTCAAGGTCCAACATTCTCATGACAGCACACAAAAACATGTAACAATATAATTAACACCACTCAGTAAGACACCACCACACATAGACACAAACACAGCTGTGAGAAACTGGTACACCAAGGTTATGAAGCCTTACTGAGTTGTCTGTACAGTGCTGCCAACATAATTGCAGGGTGGCAAGTTTGCAAACTTAATTGTCAGACCTCATAACCAGGGCTACAGTGTATTGTAGAAATAGAGGGCTACAGTGTGCTTATAAAAATAGGCAGATACTTGCTTTTAATATGCTCCTCAAAATAATTATCCACAAATGTAAATTTTCACTACCTAAATATTTTTCAAAGGAATTTTTGATGTAACATCTTGATAATGTCATTGTTTCAAAATTCTTGAACTTTTCTGATTACCATATTTTTTCCATGTATAAGACAACCCCTACTTTTGTAACCCAACATTAAGAAATCAATACCCAGGTTTCTCCCATGTATAAGATGACCCCCAATTTTTTTCAAAATTCATTTTATTGTTTTTGACAGAGAGAGAAAGACTGACACAGAGAGAGACAGAGAGAAAGGGGAGGGCCCAGAGAAGTTTCCATAGTTGTATGTTATCAGTTTTCCACATAGTTTTATTCCACACAGGTGGGCGGGGAACCATTCAGGGTAGGAACCAGGCAGGGGCCTACTGCATGGGAGGCATGCCCCTGCAAGTTGGGGGCCAAACCTGGGGCTTCCCACATGGGAAGCTCGTCCTGACGAGAACTAAACTGGGGGTCCACATGGACTGGGACTGGACTTAGATCCTCAGACCCCAAGGCTACAAAGTGAGCACTTAACCCATTGAGCCATCCCGGCTTCCCCAAACCCCAATTTTTGGTCTAACAATTTTAGATGAAAGTATTCTCATCTTAGAGGGGAAGCTGGGATGGCTCAGCTGGTTGAGCACTCATCTTGCAGCCCCGGGGTCCAAGGATCGAATCCTGGCTCTGGCCTGTGTGGACCCATATGCTGAACTGGGGTGTGCCCCAGTTCAGTTCTCACCAAGGTAAGCTCTTTGTGTGAGGCCCCAGCCCGGTTCACACCCTACGCAGCCCTGCGTCCACCTGTGGAATGAAACCATGTAGAAAACCAATGAAGTGCTACTATGGAGACTGCTCTGGGCCCTCCCCCTTCTCTCTTTCTCTCTGTCTCTCTCTCTCTGTTTCTCTGTCAAAAACAATAAAAATAAATCTTTTAAAAAGTATCATCTTTTACACAGAAAAATATGGCAACTCAGAATTTTTTTCCTTTATTGACATATTTCTTTTTAAATTATTTTTAAATTTTCAATTACAGTTGACATTCAATATTATATTAGTTTCAAATGTATAGCATAGAGGTTAGACATTTATATAACTTAATGAAGTAATAAGTTTAGTATCCATCTGGCACCTTTTATAGTTATTACAATATTATTGACTGTATTCTCTATGCTGTACTTTACATCCCCATGACTATTTTGTAACTACCAGTTTGTACATCTTAATTTCTTCATCTTTTTCACCTATCCCTCCAACCTCCCTCTCACCTAGTAACCATCAGTTTGTGCTCTGTATCTATAAGTTTCTTTCCATTTTATTTGTTCTTTTATTTTGTCTTCTAGATTCCACCTGTAAGTGAAATCCTATGGTATCTGTCTTTCTCACTCAGACTTATTTTACTTAGCATAATACCCTCTAGATCTATCTATGTCGCAAATGGTAATATATTGCCATATTTCTAACACCTATTTTATATCCTACTGACACAAGGACCCTACCTTTTGATTGTAACTTTAAAATTCACTAGGGCAGCAGTCCCCAACCTTTTTTGGTGCCAGGGACCGATTTCATGGAAGATGATTTTTCCAGCGACCTCAGGTGCGTGGGTGGGTGGGTGAGGGCGTAGGGGGGGTGCACATGCACAGTTCACAATAGGGTTCACATTCCTATGAGAATTTAATGCTGCTGCTGATCTTATAGGAGGTGATGCTCAGGTGGTAATGTGAGCATGGGGAGCAGCTATAAATACAGATAAAGCTTTGCTCACTCACCCACCACTCACCTCCTGCTGTGCGGCCTAGTTTCTAACAGGCCACGGACCAGTAGTGGTTCATGGCCCTGGGGGTTGGGGAACCTTGCATTAGGGTATCTTAGAATCATTTATGCTTTGTCATTGGGGACACAGGTGCATGGCTTCATCTGCCCAGCGCTTTTATCTCTCCCAGATGCAGCCTTTCTGATCACCATTCTGCTTATCCCGCTAGACACTAGGCTGTCTGTCCCACAGAGAGGAGATCATGCTGCTTCCAATCTCTTCTGGAACTTCCTTCCCACCAGCAGTGACTGTTCACTCCTCTGTGCTCTTCTGGTATGTGTATATGTTACCCTCACTCAGTTGGGCTCTTATCTTGTTGCCCCTGACCCCACATGGCTGTAAGCCTCTGGGAGGCCAGGGAACTCACCCTGCTTATCTTTTTATCCTCTGTAGTGCAGCTTAGCATGGTGCTTTCTTGCATGTAAAAGGCATTTGATAAATATTCATTTTAATTAAAATACTTTGTAACTTTAGCTTGGTGAAAATGTTATATTTGATACATAGGTGTTTGAATTTTTAACCACCTAAATATAAAATGGTCTTAAAGCTTTTTCTAAATATAAAAAGTAAGGATGTCATAATTTTCTTTTATTGCTGTTTGTATGGGTGCGTTATAGTTTATAATAGTAAGAGATGACTTTTTAAAATATGTCTATAGAGGGGGAAGCCGGGATGGCTCAGTGGGTTAAGCGCTCGCTTTGTAGCCCCAGGGACCGAGGATTGAATCCTGGCCCAGCCTGTGTGGATCCACATGCTGAACTGGGGTGTGCTTCCCATGTGGGAGGCCCCCAGTTCAGTTCTTGCCCCCTGGTCCAGCCCCTGGCTTGGTGGGGCATGCCTCCCAAGTGGGAGGGCTCCAGCCTGGTTCCCACTCTGCACAGCTCCTGCCCACCTGTGTGGAACAAAACCATGTCAATAACTGATGATGTATAACTATGGAGACTGCTCTGGGCCCTCTCCCTTCTGTCTGTCTCTCTCTGTCTCTCTGACTCTGTCCAAAACAATAAAATAAATCTTAAAATATATATATGTCTATAGAAAGGCAAGTACCCAAATGATTATCTCTGGTAGTTCAAAGACCAAGTGCATCAATACATGCCAAAATTCAAGACATATTCCTGTCTTTTAAAAATTAGGTCTACAAAGACAGATTCAAACATGTTTATAAATATAAACCTTAGACTTACAGCCAATGTTACATAGCATGTTAGAGGAATAAAATAGAGGCATCCCATTAACAGGAATTCTATGAATACATGTTTCAGCAACTTTTCTTTTTTTTAAGATTTATTTTTTAAAGTTTGAGATAAGGTTTGAGAGAGAGGGAGGGGGGTGGGGGGGTGGGCCCAGAGCAGTCTCCATAGATGTATATCATTAGTTGACATAGTTTCCTTCCACACGGGTGGATATAGGGCTGTGTGGGGTGGGAACCAAACTAGGGACTTCCTGCATAGAAGCCCAGAACCTTTGCTACCATCTCAATGGTTACCAGTTACACCACAGTTCAGTTCAGTATATGGGTTTGCATGGGCTGGGACCTCGATTCCATCCCCAGACCTCGCAGTTGCAAGGCAAGTGCTCAAGCTATTGAGCTATCTCAGCATCCTCACCTTTTCTTTTGGGTAAGTTTTAGCAACTATATTCATAGCATAAAATGTAGATAAGTTAAATTGTTAGAAAATAGACAAAATTGTAAATATTATGAAGTATATATAATGGAATTCTATTTTTAAAATCCAAAAACACTAACTAAAAATTATTATATTTCAGAGGTTCAGTTTGAGTTGAGGCATACAAAATGTGTCCATAAATCAGCCAATTTTATGTACTAAAAATAACCTGCTAGAAAATATCCTGGAAAATAAGAGGTTACATTCATAATAATCATAAAAGCAAAATACCTAGAAATGATCTTAAGAAATATATAAAATCTAAGTAAGAAATGACTCGATTTTATTAAGACAATAGAGACATGCAATGATCCTGAATGGGTAGACTACTCACCTTATAGTGCCCTACTCTATGTGCCCCTACCCTTTAGCTCTCTGACTTCATCTTCATTATTCTCTCCATTGCTTTCTTCATTCAAACTACCCAGGCCTTGCTCTTCTTTGGACATAGTAGACAAGATTTTGCATGTTTCTTCTTTTGGGGAATGTCCTTCCCAGGTATCTACATAGCTCGCTCCCTTACTTTCTTTTTGTCTTAGCTCAAATGTCACCTGCTTAATAAATCATTATGTGTCCACCATATTTTAAATTGTATCCTGTTCTCTCTCTGTTCTAACCTACCCATCCCTGCTTCATTTTTATCCGTAGTTCTTATCATCCTCTGACATCCTAACTAGTTTACTTCTTCATTTTGTTTATTGTCCTTCCCTTTCCTCATGGAGCTTAAATTCCATGAGGAACATTTCTATATTCCCAGCAGTTAGAAAAGTACTTGGCACATAGTAGATGCTCAACAAATATTTGTTACAAAAATGAGTAAATGCATTATTATTATTCTGGTTTAAGGGGCAAAAGTAATTAGTAGTTTACAAACAAGAAAACATTGGTCAATAAACATATAAAAAAGTGTTCTGCTTCAAGTAATCAAAAGAATACTAACTAAAGTGACAATGTGATACCATTTTCCAACTAACACAATAACAAAGATTACAAAATGACTGCATTCAATATTGATAAGCGTATTATAAAATGCACTCTCATTCTTCTGCTGTAAATGTAAATTGCTTTATTTTTTTTCTGGAAAACAAATTGACAAAGTGTTTCAGAGCCTTTAAATACTTGGATTTTTAAAATATATATTAACTATAATTAAGAAATTATCAGATATATGAAAAATTTATGCACATATATTTTCACCAAAAAATTATTTGCAATCTTAAAAAACGAAGTATGGGGAAAGCTGGGATGGCTCAGCGGGTAAAGCACTCGCTTTGAAGCCCTGAGGACTGAGGATCGAATCCCGGCCCCGGCCCATGAGGACCCACATGCTGAACTGGGGTGTGCCCCCAGTTCAGTTCTTGCCGAGACCTATGTGGGAGGCTCCCGGTCCAGTTCCTGCCCTGCGCAGCCCTGTGCCCACCTGTGGAGTGAAACTACGTGGAAAACGAATGTCAACTGTGGAGACTGCTCTGGGCCCTCCCCCTTCTCTCTGTCTCTCTCTGTCTCTGTTTCTCTCTGTCAAAAATCAATAAAATAAATCTTTAAAAAATAAAACTAAGTATGGCCTTAAAAAAAAAAAAGAGGTAACATTTTTATATACTAAACATACAAAACATTGTTAAAAGAAATCCAAGAGGGTACAGATAACTGGAAAGGCCTCCAAGCTCATGGATTGGAAGACTCAAAAATCATTAAAATGTCTATACTAACCAAAGTGATTTACAGATTCAATGCAATCTCTATCAAAAACTCAATAGCACATTTTTTTCAGAACTAGCAAAAAAAATTCTAAAATTCATATGGAATCACAAGGAACCACAAATAGCCAAAACAATCTTGAGGGAATGCTGGGATGGCTCAGCAGGTTAAACCTTGCTTTGCAGCCCTGGGGTCTGAGGATCAAGTCCCAGCCCTGGCCCATGTGGACCCATGTGCCAAACTGGGGTGTGCCTCCCATGTGGGAGGTCCCCAGCCCTCAGGGGTGTGCCTCCCATGTGGGAGGTCCCCAGCTCTCAGGGGTCCCCAGCCCCATTTCTGCCCTGCATGGCCCTGCCCACCTGTGTAGAATGAAATCGTTGAAAAACTGATGACGTACAACTACAGAGACTGTTCTGGGCTCTCCCCTTCTCTCTATCTCTCTCTGTCTCTGTCTCTATCTCTCTGTCAAAAACAATAAAATGAATCTTAAAAGAAAACAATCTTGAAAAAGAACAGAGTTGGAGGCCTTACTCTTCCCAATTTCAAAACATAATACAAAGTAACAGTAATCAAGACAGTGTGGTACTACGAATCGCCAAAGCTATCCTAAGAAAAAAGGATAAAGCTGGGGGCATCTCACTGCCTGACTTTTATCTGTACTACAAAGCCTCAGTAATCAAAACAGCTTGGTACTGGCAGAAAAACAGACCCACGGACCAATGGAACAGAATTGAAAACCCAGAAATAAACCCACAAATTTATGGACAGATTATTTTTGATAAA
>PVKE010001147.1:81989-108600 GCA_004027555.1 Craseonycteris thonglongyai | reverse complement strand
GATATTAAATTCCAGTTAGGCACTGATGATTGCTGGTGACTGAAATTGAGTGTTAGGTGTTAAAGACAATAGGCATCAAAGTGAGACTCTTGTTGTTTTTTACATAATAAGTGCCAAGATTATGGGAGAATTACAAAGGAAATTTTTTCCCTCCATATATGTCTCAGGAATCTAGTCTCTGGCGTAGTCTCAGAAGTCTTGAACTTACCTTCAATATTTGCATGCTTATTTTGCCCATGATGCCTTTCCCATAATATTCCTAATCAGAACGTTATAAATATTTGTTGATTTAATGAACTGGTTTTTCATGTGCATTTTTCTCTTAAGGGCTGTTGGCTGACATTTCTAGTCAATGGCGCTAACTCCATACCGGTACCTATTGGGGAAACATGGCAGTCCCTTGATCTACCTGAGTTGACAACAGAGCTGGTTTGTGTGTAACTGAGGCAATGATGATTAATTTTATGTGTCAACTTGACTAAGCTATGAGGTGCACAGATATTTTCTTGAACATTATTCTGGATGTGTCTATGTTGGTAGTTTTAGAAGAGCTTAACACTTGACTCTGTCAGCTGAGTAAAGCAGATTGTGCTACCTAATGTGGGTGGGCCTTGCCTAATTAGTTGAAGGCCTGAATGGAGCAAAAAGCTGATCCTTTCATGAGATAGGGTGGACACCTCCTGTTTGACTGCCTTGAGCTGGACATTGGTCCTTTCCTGCCTCTGGGCTCAAATGGAAACATCTTCTTGAGTCTTAAGCCTGCCAGCTCTGAGGCTGGGATTTACCGCATTTAGCTCTCCTGGATCTCCAACTTGCCAAGTGAAGCTGTTGGGACTTTTGAGCCTCCATAATCACATGAGCCAGTTTCTTGTCATTAATTAACAAATAAGTGAACATATATGTCTGATTGATTCTGTTTCTCTGTAGAATCCTGACTACAGAGACCATTTTCTATTTTGAGAGGCCTTGCTTCCAGGAGTCATTTATACATTAACTATAAACATTCTAGTCTTACACTCAGCCATACAGGTGTTCAGAGTACACATTTACAAGTCACCTGCTAGTACTGGCAGGCATGGGCCTGCCCTGAACCTGAATATACAGTTCCCCTGCACTTGGCATCTTCATCTTCTCACAGAGTAGCTGGCCTCTGCACTGGTTCTATTCGTGATGTCACCAGTGGACTCTGACTTCACAGAATGCTGCAGATGTCCCATGATTACCCCAGCTGCTTGGCTTTGGGTGCAGTGTCTGCTTGAGGCCTTGGGAATCATAGAATGCTCCACACTCTGTGTTGTGTGGACAGAACCATGTAAGGGCCTCTCCCATAACTGAACCGGGGATCTGAATACGATCTTGTTCACCCATAAGTTCTGGAGCCACTTGGTCTCTTTCTCTTTCCCTCAATAGGTTTACCTGTCAGACAACTGGTCAACCAACCTCAAGAGATTCTGGCCTTAGTTGATTCTGGAAACTCTGTGTCTTGGGTTGGGTCACCTAGAAGCAGAGCCTGATACGAGGATTTGACTGGTGGGAGTAATTGAAGGAGCACTTTCAGGGAAACCTATAATGGGTGAGGAAAACATGGTAGGGAGGGGGAAAGAAGTCTAGAGAAGATGTGTTCTCAAGTAACATCTGGTTTGGGCCTGATTCTCAGGGTGTGGGGGGCTCTGCAGTGTAAGTTACACCTCAGAGCTTGTCCTCCATAGAGGCCAGTGGGCCAGGCTATTGTGCCCCATATCCGGTAGTTATAGGCCATCCCCCAGTGGAAGCTGTATTTTCTAGGTGTCTTGGGCAAGGCGAACAAGGACAAACTGCAAAGGCTGGGAGGTGGCACATTGCAAATAAAAGGAGATCTGACCAGGCCACCAACATCTCTGCTGCTTTCCTCACAGCCACCTTCGGACCTCAGATTTTCACACACAAAAGCAGACACATCCGGGAATCTGTGATTATCCACAGCGCACGCCAGTTTTCATGGATCTACTGTGTATGTTGTTATCACCTTAGTCACAGAGTCTCGTAAAACAGATCCCAGAGCAGACTAGACATGCAGAGTGATGAGTGAGGGACCTTGGAATAATTATATTTACTGGGTTATATTAAAAGAGAAAAAGTAGCATAAAAACCAAGGTCTTGTAAACGATGTCCTGGTGCGTTGCTGCCTCCCGTGGCTCTTCCTTACCTGACTCCCATGGTGGGGAGGTTGGCGCAGGGTGTTTATAGCAGGCATGTCTGTATGGTTCTCGAGTGCATCCTAACTGGGTTGTCCCCAGGTCACTCTTCTCCCTCATCTGCCCTTCCCAAAGGCCACAAGCTCCCCATCAGTCACTTCCCTTTACCAGTATTTATTGCTTTTAATCCAAGTTCTCCATCCCAGAAGAAAGGTACTCATGATTCTGTGAGTTCTCATGTCGCAGGGACCTCGCTGTCAGAGCCCAGCTGGGTTGTGTGGCCATAAGCAACCCAAGGTGGGCTTTTAAACGGCAGCTGCCAACTGCTAGAAAGTTTGAGGTTCTGATGATGTCTTTCTGTAAAACTGTTCTATTCAGTAAAAGTGACATATGTAAGCCCCTGTGTGTGACTGAGTCATGAAAGTTCAGAAGGTTGTCACAGAGAGGAGGCTGCAGTCATTTGAAGATTCCAGGGGCTTCAGAGTTGAATAGATCGTTTCGCCCCTTCCAGCCATTATGTGTTAAGTGTGCTCTGGCCACTAGGTGAAATAGCCATTGCCATTATTGCTGTTTCATTATTATAATAGTTTATGTATAATTCATAATCTGAAGCGCTCCCTATGTGTGACTCTGGGATTTACAAATGAAAATTTGGTTCTAGTTGGCCAACAAAATGTCATAAACTAAAGGGCATTTTAAAATAATCAGATGCCTACTGCTTTGGCACTCTTGGAATGTTAAAATATGAATAGATGTTATTTTATTTTATTATTTGAGAGAAGATGAGAGAGAGACAGAGAGAAAGGGAGAGGGTATAGAACAGTCTCCATAGTTGTTGTACATCACTAGTTTTTTGACATAATTTTATTTCACACAGGTGGTTGTGGATCCGCACAGGGTGAAACCAAACTAGGAGCCTCCCTCTTGGGAGGTGAGAACCACCGTCATGGCAGTTACTAGTTGCGCCGCAGTTCAGCATGTGCATTTGCATGGGCTGGGGCCAGGATTTGATCTCAGGACCTCGCAGTTGCAAGACAAGCTCTCAACCTGTTGAGCTATCCTGGCATCCCCTATATTTTTCTTTTTCTCAATTTTATTAGGCAAGTTTATGCTTGCTCAAAACAGCTGCTTGTCTGTCTAGGAACTTCAGACTCCTTCATATTTTTCATTTTATGCCGTGGTTCCTCACTGCCATGGTCCCATTTGCTTCTCCTGCTGACCTGGGCAGTAGGTGAGACTCTGTCCATGTGACATATGCAGACAGAGGCCACAGCTGGGCTCAGGTCAGGGCTCTCTGGCCCTGGAGCCCATGCCCCTAACCACACAGCCACTCTGCCCTCGTCCTGAAGATCAAGATGTAGGGGGTGGGCAGCAATTTTCCCCTAAACATTGCCCCATTTTTCATGTTTTTATATCCATAAACTGCGAGTTCTTTGCTCTCATTGCTGGAACCCCTAAATGCCGTGTCCTGTCTTACCAGTTTAGTCCTGGCCCTAAGAAGACATAGGGTAATAGTTCAAAATCAACAGCTAGTGGCTGTGGCTTCCTGGTTGACTGCACTTTCTCCATCATTGGAGTAGGTTGCAGGGTTCCCCATTCTATTCCAAGACTGAAAAGTCATGGAGCCTGAAGCAGGCCAACAGTAACTTCTGTCTCCTGGTGGACTCCCCAGCCTTACTGCAACCTCCCTGAAGCTGAGGCCATGGATTTTCTCCTGGATGCCAGAGGTGTTCCCTGAATGAATGTGTGATCCTAAAGACCATTCTTTGTGGGAGTTCAAAGAAGGATGTTTGATTCCCTTCGTCAGCACTGGTTGCTAATACCAGGGCTTTATTTAGTACCCAGACCTTTTCCTCCACTCCTACTATGCAGAGAATTGGGACCATGTGTGGGCAGCCATTACTGAGGAGTTTGCTGGGTGCCATGTCCTTTAGAGAGCTACCCGTCTGCAGGTCTAGGGTTCCTCTGGTCTCTGGGGAAGTTTTTTAGAAGCGAGTTGGATGACAGTAGGTCTGATGAGCAGGCTTTTCTGGTATGGGTGTGGAGAGACCCCTTATTGCACATGAAGGGAATGTGTTTTTGAATAATGGATACTAAACAAAACAGCAAAATTGTACATTTCCTGTTACTTACACACACCTCAGCGAAATCTCCAAATTGTACCCGCAGTGGAGAGACAGTGTGTCAGGAGCCAAGCGCTGAGGTGTCTCTTCCACTGTCACCACCTCCTACCACCTAACTGACTCCACCTGGGGCCCCTCTGCTCCGCCTCTTGTTTGGACTGCCCACAGGTATAGCCAGCCCCTGCCACGTAGTGCCCCTGAGATGGGAAACTCTTTCATCTTCCTAGAACTCCATTTCTTAGAAAGCAGCCTCCGTCCTGCTGGCCTAAGTTAAAAGGACTCAGGAAGGGCTGGGGGCTTAAGGCATGTTGCAAATGCTGATGTGGCTTAGCTAGTCGCCGCACCTTTGTGTGTCTACGTGAAATTACCCATCAAGGGGGCTCCTGGAAGTTCAGGCAGGTGCATTCATGTGGCACAGAGCACATGTGGACTGGACTTGTGAAGATAGTACCATGAATAGTGGTGGTGGTAGACTTCTGCTTGGACCTCTACCTGGGGTGGCTGCAGAGGGGAGGGAAGGGGCCCCAGGAAGCCAGATTCCGGTGTTCTCTGATGGTGAGACGGCTGCTGAGCAGGTGTTCAGAGTTCCAGGCACAGAGGGGCCTTCCAAAGTGTGGTAACTGAGATCATGCCATTCCTCCCGGGCATTGGGGTGCCATTTAATTCCTCTTAGTGCTGGAAGGGGACTTGGTGGAATGGATTTGGCAAAAAGGTGAATGTGTTGTTATGGCTGCCAGTTGGCCAATTGAATGAGTGGTAATTGAGGCAGGGGAAGCATTTAATTTGATGCACTGAATGCCCATCCACTAGAGCTGGCATTTTGCTTGTAGCGATTTTTCAGAGAGAGAGAGAGAGAGAGAGAGAGAGAGAGAGAGAGAGAGAGAGAGAGAGAGAGCGAGCAAGCAGACATGCACTCTTGCATGTGCTAGTGCACACATGCTTTATGGCTTCACTATGCTCTTGTTTTATGCCTTTTACCCTCTCCTGTTATGCATGGGGTTGTCATGACCATTGTTACCTGCTGACCTGCCTCAGAGGAAATACAAGACAATAATTTCCTTTTTTTTTTCTATGTCATGTTATCGGAGAACTGCCCATACAGGCCCTTCTCTTTTAGAGAGCAGGGCTCTCCTAAGTGGCCCGGGTCTATGGGGACAGAGGTCAGCAACCTAGATTCTACTAGTCATTTTCATAAATAAAGTTTTATTGGAACACAGCCACACCCATTTATTTAGGAATTGCCTGGGGCTTCATTCCCATAACAATGACAGAGACCTGGTTGCCACTAAGACCACCTATCCCGTAAAGCCTAGAATATTTAGTGACCTTTTACTAGAAAACATTTGCTGGCCCCTTAAGGTTGCCAGATGTCACAAATAAAAATGCAGGATGCACCTATAATTTGAATTTCGGATAAACAGTGAATAATTTTTTAGCAGACTCACATCCCAGTTTTAACTGGGCAGCGTGTATTTTTTTTTTTTTTTAATCTGTCTACCCTGTGAGTCCTGCACTGGCATATGGGAAGAAAATGTTGTAGTTCCATTTACATTTATCTTTTATCTCAACCCATTTCCATTCCTATTTCTTTGAATGTTCTATGATATTACACTGAGTGGTATAGAATCACTTGTACATAAATCAGAGTACAGCTAGTGGGGAGTATGCTGAAAATTCAATTTTACTGGTCACAGTGTATGATCAAGGCAGTGTGGAGGCCGCTGGGAAAACAGGAAACACTCCTGCTCACGTGACCAGTCAGGGTTTCTGGTGTGACCTCTGGCGCTGTGTGGCAGGAGGAAAGAACTCCAATGCCAGCTCAGTCTGACCTCGGGTGTTTAAATATTCTGGGCCCTGTGACCTCATTTGCGAAAGGAGAAACTGGTTCATTCCTAGGCAAGATTCTTATGACAGCCCATTGGATATTTGTGACTGGAGAGAGTCGACCAGAGCCTATGGGATACAGGGGGCTTGCTATAAATGTCCTCTTCCATTTTATCTGAATGAAAGTAAGTCTCCAGGGAATAAAAACACCAGAGTCCCCAGAACACCACGCGAGAATGCCTCTCAGAGTGGCCTCCGCTCCATGACCTGCTCTGGCTCCCTAGTGACTCACTCAGGGGCTAAACACAGCCCTCTGTGCTGTGGTTTCAGTTCACATAGGGTTTGGTGACACAGTTTTGTTTTCACTTTGGGTTATCGTGTGAGTTTCCATCCTTCATCTCTGTGTCTGGTCTCCTTGCAAAGCTCTGTGGGGATTCGTTTGAAAGTCTCCAGTGAACAGCTAGCCACTGCCATGACTGTCATGGTTCATGGTGGCTTCCCGGCATAGCGGCATCTAGTCAAGTGATGGCTTCTTCTTGGGTGTCCCAAAGAGAGAAAAGAGAGGGCTCTGCGCAGTGCACACTGTCCTCCAGAGTTCATGAACAGGAGGTGGACTGTTCTAGACCCTGGATGAAACACCCACCTTTCTCCTTAGAGAAGACAGCTGAGCATCCATCTCTTGAAGTCTGAAAGGCTTCCTTGCTAAATGGCACAGCGAGTCAGTGCCTGATTCTCATTTGTTTCCAGGGCTAGGCAAGGGCTGGCCAAGATTGGCCACCCTGCCCAGGAGAGCAAAGGCTGTCTGGTCTCTGTGGGTGAGAGCTGACAGCCGTGAGAAAACAATGGCCCTATTTGTCTCTCAGAGGCCAGAAGTCCCATCTTCTGCCATCATTGAAAGGAAATGGTATTTTCCACCATTGATTCACTCACCAACAAAAGTTTTCTGGAGCCCTACTCTACATTATGCTCTGAACTACACACAGGGGATACCAAGATGATGAAAATTCAGGAGCTACCCTCAAGAAGCATCGTTTACAGGGGAAATCAAAAAAGTCAGAGATGTTTAGAAGGTGGTGTGACGAGGTTTGGGGTACAGGAAGTCAGTGGGTACTGCTACCCTGTTAAGGCATGTGCGACAGATAAGGAGGCAGTACTTGAACTGAACTTTGCCTGAGCAGGAATTTTTAAAAGAAGAAGGGGTAGAGGAAGGGCGTAATAAGCATAAGGAAGTGTAGGACGTCTGCAGCTCATAGGCTCAAGACTGCAGGTGAGTCTGAGAAGCGGCCCTTGCTTTAGGTTTTTATTTAGTTGTTTGAGTAGCTGCATGAGCCTTGTGTGCAGAGGAAGCAAGAAGAGACCAGATCAGGAAGGGACTATGGGCTTCCCTGCATTTGTAATATCTGAAAGCAATGTGGAAAATATGAATTACAAAGGAGATTAAAGGTGAAATTGTCTTCTTGACCTGAACATTCACACGGTGACTTGACTAAAGTCATCAGTTAAGCAGAAGAACAAAACTCACTTTTTTCTCAAAACATGAAACAGCCTCCAGTTTCCTGCCACCTCAAGTCTTCACTTCTCTACCTCATACTCACAGCCTGCCCCAGTCCCATTACGTCCCAATGTCTGGCTTCCCCAACTCCTGCTCCCTAGTGCAGATTGTTTATTTGGAACACGCCAATAATGCTTGCCACTTGCATTTTATTGGCGAATAAATCGGGGTCCTGAGAGGTTAAAGAACTTACCTAAGGAGACAGAGCCAGTTCAGAGCGGAGTTTGGACTTGAACTTGTGTCTCTCTGTCAAAGCCAGAGTCCTTGCAGCCAGGCTCTTTCCTGGAAGAACTCAGATTGATGGCACCTGATCAGTTTCTGTTGGTAGATTGATTGATTGCAGTCAAACCTTTTAGCAAGCTTTTGGCTGAGCTGGGCATTCTCCCACTCCCTCCGCTACACCCTCCCAAAGCCCGAGTTTCCACTGCTTCATGCCATGAGTACTTGGCTTTGAGAAAAATGAGCATATCTGTCATTCTCCTTGTCAGTCTCCCAATGTATTATGGCCTTTTCCCACTCATGATTGATTTGGGTGCTAAAATACACAAGTTAGAGGGACCTCATTTTAATGTTTAGTGTTTGGGGGTCACTCCCTAGAGCAGAGTTTGTAGGAATCCTCTCCCTTTGCTTTTTTTTCTTGAATTTGCTTGGCAGTGTAGCTTTTTAAAGACCTTGGCTGGAGGATTTTTTTATTGTAAACATAAAACGTTCATTGAAACATTAAACGTTTTACAGCTGTTTTTCAGCACGTAAATTTTCATAGACACCCACCCCCTTCACTGCCACACCCTCCTCATATATTTCTCCTTCTTTTTCTTTTTTTATTCCCCTCTCAAATATTTCTAAGACCAGAGCTGAGGGAGAGCAGAGGGGCTAGATTACAGAGAAAATATAGTGGGCAATGTAGGTCATCCAGTTTGGAAAAGAGCATTGTATTTTAACACAACAAGGAATACGCATGTGTCAGAACCCTGCCAAGGAGAGCAACCACTTCCTGCCCTGACTTGAGCCACTCGGAAGCGAAACCCTATGCCAGGCATGAGGAGGCCCAGAATGTGTTTCCTCTCCCGAACAGAGTTGGAAAAGGGCTGACTCTGAGAAAACCAAAGGACTCAGGAAGGCCCGAGGTAGGGTGGCATAGCCAGCCTGTGACTTATCGAGGGCCACCCTTCTGATTGGATGACCTGTGGGAGATTGGACTACTCATCCAAACAGGTTCCTACAGAAAGCAGACCTAGTTTGGCCCATAATAGGGCAGGATGTGGATGAGAGGCCAGAGGATGAGTGCAGGGAGTGGCAGTGGTCAAAAACCTGCAAAGCCTTGACCCCAGTGGGGCACTCTGGGTGTCTGGAAAATGCACACCCAGTTTCCCGTGGACCGTGGGTCCCGTGGACTCTGTGGCCTTACAAGCTCTATGGTAGTAATAATGTATGTGGCCACCTTGCCATGGCATCTCGGTGGGTGGGATGAACTTCCTTGCTCCTGGATTTGGGGCATTGGTCATGTACTTTTCTCTGTCCCATGAGCTGTTAGCCAATGCAATATGAGCAGTTTTGACATGGGCTTGCAGGACTGAGTGTGCCCCCTTACACTCTTGTAGTCAGTGCCTCTGTAGCTCGAACCCCAGAATGAGACACATGAAGCAAACCTGAACCTGACTTAGAGCTTGGAGTTAAGTTCTGCCAAGCCCAGTCAGTATCAGCCAAATCCCAACCAACCCATAGATTAGTGAGTGAGAAAAATGAATATTTTCCCCTGTGAATCATTGAAGTTTTGATGTGGCTTGTTATGCAGCAGTATTCTGACAATAGCTGACTAATACACGCCCCCCACCCCCCAAGGCTTCATAATTTACTTAGAATAAAAACCCACACTCTCTGCCTTAGTCTATATGCCCTCCAGATATGAACCCTGCCTGCCTCTCAGACCTTATTTCACACCACACACCGTCTTTACCAATGTCCTCCCCAGACACTCTAGTCTTCTTTCTATTGCTTAGACACACAAAACCTATATGTGTCTCAGAGCCTTTGTATGTGTTGCTTCTTTTGCCAGGAAAGAGCCATGACTAGCTCTTTCTCATCTTCCTGATTCAGTCCAAATATCACTTCCTCAGAGGCCTACACTGACCACCCTGTCTGAATAAAAACAGTAACAATAATCATATTTTGTTATTTACTAAGTGCTATTTATATATCAATTTGTGTTCTTATAACACAAATTTCATAACAGCCCTATGAGAACTCTTCTATAATTAGGGTCCCTACTGAGCTGCTGAGGCTCCCAGCTGGTAAATGCTGTAGTTGGATTCGAACCCAGCCCCTCCCTACCCACTCTCTTTTCTTCAGAGCACTTTCCACTATCTGAACCTGTGTGCATTCATTTCCTCCTTTACTGCCTCCCTCTTCTTCCCTAGAGTATAAGCCCACGAGCTTGCACAGTGTACGGGGGTGGTCCTGCAGGTCCACCTGGGCAGAACATGGGTAGCGCAATATGGCAGAGTTCAGTCCTAACTCTGTTTCCAGTCTCTTCCTTGACTGAGGAGAAGTGGCAGCCTTGCCCTAATCCTCCGTTTTCCCAGCCGTCCTGGACCTCCTGGGTCCCTCTGAGATGGACCATCTCATGGTTCTCAGAGCCCCTGAAGCTGAAATAACACTCCTTCAGGGCAGCTCTGGTGCACAGTGGCCCGAGAAGTTCTGAGTCCATCGGCACCAAGTCCAGCGTGAACTTGGTCGGGGCTCATGAGCTCTGAAGACTTTACAGGATCACAGAAGAGCTCCCTGCCTATCACGCAGTTCATTTTTCCACAGGCTCAGCTGTTCCTTTCCTGGACCTGATTCTTTCATCCCTGCATCTGACATCTATCCAGTGCACCTGTGTCCTGGACTATGCATCAAACTCCCCAGGTGCAACGGTCACCAGAGCTTGGGCAGAATGGCCACTCAATGCGTATTTGATGAGTGGAAGAATGAAGGAATAAACCTCATCTATACCCTACAAACAGCTCATCACAAATAGCCTCTAAAAATAGCCTATAAAATAGCCCCAAAGACTATGTGAAAATAATGACTGTCGCCCAATGGTAGAAATGCTTAACACTTTTCAGCCAGTCATTCACTCATTTATATCTCTTTACTGGGCATTCCTCTATGTCAAGCCCTGAGGACACAGAGGTACATAAAATAGGAGAAGCTTAACCCAGGCTTGCTGGCTGTCAAGTACACTTTTGGCTCGCTCCCCCATTTCATCAGGGTCCTGCCCCGTCTCTGCAAAAGGCCTACGTTACCATCAGAGACCCCGGCTCTAATTACAGCATAGCTTCCGTCAACATGTCCTGACCGGTGAGCAGATGGCAGCTGCATGAAATCACCGGGCGCAGATAGGAATCAACAAGGGAGATTAGGTAAGATGCTTATTTGAGGCGCTGTCAGGGCCCTGGTGAAAGGGTTCCCTCAGGCTTGAGGCGTCCCCTCTGCAGCTATTTTTCATGCATGCTCGGATTACACCGCTCGGTGATATTACATCTGCATGCACCTTGCCCTCTGACACGGCAAACACGGATGGTGCCAAAATCCTTGTAAAGCCGTATATCTTTGGTAGGAAGGAGCATCTTTGTGGGGAGGTGAATAGATTTGCAAAGCAGCCTGACTTACAGTCTCCTATTTCTCCTTGTAATCAAATAATTCATCTTTACACCCCTAGGGCCACAGTGAAATTTGAACCTGGACGAAACCAGGGACTATTTTAGCAGTGGGATTTGTAGTAGAAATGAGCCCAGTGTATTGAATGATCAGTTGCTCATCACATGACCAGCAGGTGTTGTAGGCCTTTATGGGGTGGATAGACCAAGGCTGTGGTGGGCTAGCCCTTCAGGACTCGGGGCAGCATGCCTGAACAAGCATCTGCAAAGCAGGAATATTTCTGTGGGTTAGCCGCTGTCTGGGTACCATGCATCATATGTAGATTACCTTTAAATCCTTATTAACCATCTGCAACACAGGTCGTGGCTCCATTTCACAGATGAGGAAACAGAGCTTCAGAGAAGTTAAAGCCCCTGCTCTGCAGAGGGGAAAGGGGAAAAAATAGATATTGAAAAACAATTTAGGGGAAGCCGGGATGGCTCAGTGGGTTGGGCGCTCACTTTGCAGCGCCGGGGACCGGGGGTCGAGTCCCGGCCCCGGCCTGTGCGGAACCATGTGCGGAGCTGGGAGCTCCCCCAGTTCAGTTCTCTCTCTGTCTCTGTCTCTGTATCTCTCTCTCTCTGTGTCAAATAAATAAATAAATAAATAAATAAATAAATAAATAAATAAATATTTTTAAAAAACAAACAAACAAACAAAAACAACAATTTATTTTGATTGTGTTTTTGAGAGAGAGACAAAGAGAAGGGGGAGGGCCCAGAGCAGTCTCCACAGTTGCACGTCATTGGTTTTCTACATAGTTTCATTACAGAGGTGGGCACAAGGCTGCTCAGGGCAGGAACCGGACCAGGGGCCTGCTGCATGGAGCTTGCCCCAGTGAGAACTGAACTGGGTGTACACCCAAGTTCAGCGTATGGACCCACACGAGCCAGGGCTAGGATTCGATCCTTGGACCTCACGGCTGTAAGACAAGTGCTCAACCCACAGAACCATCCCGGCATCCCCCAAAATGGATTTTTAAGAGAATTGAACTTAAAGAACATTAGAATGTTTAAAACTTTCACATAGATTACTGCATGAAAATTTGTATTTTAATTTAAAAAAAAAAAAGGAGACTAAAACCACTGAAACTTGAACTTTGGGTTCTGGTAGTAGAATATTAAATTATAATGAAATATTTAATGATTTGGGAGTTCTCTTAACATTAGGAATACAATAGCTAAGGATGTATCTACATATTTATAGTATGGGAAGAACAAAGGTGGGGAGTACACATAGGGATAATAATGGCGTGTGAATAAGGCTAGAAGTATTTTCTGGTCTCAATGAGAAATATAGCCAAGAAGGAGAAATTATGGATCTTAAAATAGGTCTAATATATTACATATCTGTGAAAATGGGCCAAAGAGATTGCCTCCATTAAAGTCAAATTGGATGTTCAAATCTCAGGTTACCTGGAATGCAACTGTACTTCCTATATTTAACCAGGCTTTTTATAAACTGTTCCTCTTAACACCTCAAGCTGACAGCCACATCCTGGGTGGTTATTTAATACCAAGTTTGAGGTTCTTTACTTTGAGGGTCCTCAAAATAGACAGAAGACCAGAAATTCGCCTTTTAAAAGTCTTGGTGCTGTTTACAAGTCAAATGCTTTTTGGCAGAGTGACTGTGAGTGACATTTTTATTTCTCTTTTTTTTTTTTTTTTTTTTTTTTACTTTCTTTAGTCATACATAGACTATCCCTGCTGAAATCTAAGAGAAATAAGGCCGCATGTAGAAAGCATTTCCAAATGTTTTTTGCACATCTGAAAAACAAGAAAGCAGAGCAAAAACAAAAATAGAGAAAAATGAGCAGTTCCTATACAAGTGTAAATCTTTGTGTAGTTCAGCTGCGGCCTTATTCAAAAAAGGGAAGAGGAGCCACAGCCCAGGTAGGCTGGTCAGTTACCTCCATTTCAGCCCTAGGCCAGATTTCAGTTCATCAGACGGACAGAAATGCCAAACACAAAATCCCATAGCTGTTCTGTCATTCCTAAGAACAGGGAGAAGTGGGTGTCACCAGGATGTCTCATCCTGTGACCTGAAAAGAAATCCCATTAGGACCAGGAGGGGCCCATTGGCTTTTAAAAAGTGAAGGCAGAACTCTGCGATTTCACACAATTGATGATTTCACACTTTCTTCCCCAGTAGATCTGAAGTATCTCAAAAGGGGATAGGACAGTACATATAAAAGGAGATTAGGCAGAATTATTTTGTGTTTTGAACAACATTTCAGAAACTAATTAGCACAATAAATGAGATGAATAGATCCAGAAACATAGACAAATTATTTTTGTCAACCAGCATTAAATTTAACTGAGTTTCCTAGGAGTCTAAGAATTGTTATGAACCAATAAAAAGAAGTATAGATGCGTACTAAAAAAAAACACAAACCTTTGTCCTGGAATATAATTCTAAGAATTTCTCAGAGAAATCCTGATTGATTGATTATTTTTTAAAAAGTGGTTAATGATACAATACCTTAAAATAGAGTTTACTGAAGATACCAGAGCATTTTTCTATCAGCCATGCATGCCTTATATTTACCACAGTAAAAAGAGTGTAATCTTAAAGGATATGTTAAGGAAGCCGTTTCTGCAGAGTTAAAAAACAGGTAGGCCCAGTTCATTACCAATATTATAACATTCTGTGACTGACAAAAAGGAAGAAATGGAGGAGGGACAGCGGAATGAATTCACGTGGTTCAGAGTAAGACTAGAGGCAAAGTGGTCCCCAAATGAAAATGAATTGCCTAATTAGCACTCATCACTGGCCCCTTCGTGTGGAAGTGGGCTGCTGCAATACCTTTGAAGAAAATCAGCATTTTCCTTTAAGGAGGAAGTGGAGGAAGAAGATGAAAAACAGGAGGAGAAAAGAGGGCACAGAACCAACTCAAAGTTAACTGATTCTGACTTTGATTAATTTAACAAACTCTTGACAATCAGTTGTCTCACTCCGTAGCAGAAAAAACCCTTCACCTCTTGTACAACGTCTGCTATTGAGGGACACACTTGGACACATAACTGAAAATATACCTTTAAGTTGTTGGGTGACTTGAAATCTTAGTAAATGATATTTAGTACTTTTCTTGTAAGTGTTGGCAGAATATCAGATTAAAACAAGACTATTTTTTTCTAATACAATTTAGCTAACAAGCTCAGCGAATTTGAATACCCACTCCTAAATCATGGTAACAATCTGTAAGATAAACATATTTGTCTTTGTTTTCTGATGATGATAACCATCTTAGTTAACATCTGTGGAATACCTACTATAGGCTAGGGGATTTATAGGCATTAGCCTGTTAAATCTTCCCGAACACTTTATGAAATAAATGGTGTCTAATCAATTCAATCACATTATTTAAATGACCTGATAAGCCAGCCTACTTCACTGGTCAGGAATCCCAGGGGTCACGCTCACTGATCTCAATCCGACTTGGTCTGAGGTAAGCTTGGTATCACCTGTGTCAACGGCACACTCCAGCTTAAATATCAGCGAGGAGGATTCTGGGTCATTTGGTTGTCTGGTTTTGCCAGAATAGTGGCAATGGTTCTGTGAATCTCCCAGAAATTTCATCAGCCAGATCATGAGGGAATGGGCAAGGGTGACTGTGGGGTTAAGGAGACCATCCACTTATACTCCTCAAGATTCTTCACAATTACCTTTGTGCCAACAGGTACTATTGTAGAATTTTAAAAATGTAAGAAAGCATAGAATTGAAGGGACGTTTCCAAGGTCAAATGGTTTATAAGTAGCAGAGAAAGTCTGTCTAATGCAATCCAACTTATACATCTCAAGAAGAGAGAGATGCCAAGGAGGATGATTATTAAATTATCACTAATGGGAGGCCTTGTAATTACTCTCGTGATTTTCTTGAGGCCTATCCCACAGGGCATTGTTAAGCATTATTAGATTGTGATTGTAAATGGACTTGGCCAGGCATCTCTTTTTTTGCTCAGTGCAGCTTTTTCTCTAGAGGACTTGGCCTCTAGAGGAATCCTCTTCTTTAATTTCATTTGCTGGAGATAAAGCTTGGGGAGCATCACTTCCCTCTCCAACATTCAGGGTCCCTTCATATGTTGAGTCAGCTGATGAGAGGACAATGAATTTTCAGGGAAGCGGATAGTCAGGCTGATTTCACAGGCCCAAAGATCAGTGAGCAAGTTAGTAAGTACCCACTGTCCTATTTGTTGAATGGCTGAGTAAGGGAATGACTAGGTCTTGAAGACTTTCTAGATGAGTGTTTTGAAGAAGCTGGCCCAGGATATGAAAACTGGAGTTTTCAGTGTATATATATACCAGTTTCTTTCACCTCCTTTCTTGTATCCCATGTTCTTAGGTTCTTCTCTCCAAATTGACGATATTTATTAAAAATTCATTTCTCATGTATCAACCAATGTTGCAGCCTTTGAATTTCTTTTAAAAAAAAATTTTTTTTATTGTTTGAGAGAAGGTGAGTGAGAGAGAAAGAGAGAGAGAGAGAGAAGGAGGGAGGGCCCAGAGCAGCCTCCATAGTTGTACATCATTAGTTATAACATGGTTTCATTCCACACAGGTGCATGTGGGGTTGCATGGGGCGGGAACCAAATCAGGCGCCTCCTGCATGGGAGACCAGAACCTTTGCTACTGTGCAATCCTGGTGGTTACCAGTTGCACTACAGTTCAGCACATGGGTTTTCCTGGGCTGGGGCTGGGAATCGAACCCAGGACCTCACAATTGCAAGGCAAATGTTCAACTGCTGAGCTATCCCAGCGTCCCCTGAATTTCTTGTTTGAAAGCAACTTTTCTTGTATTCCTTTTATTGCCACCCCACCCAGCTTCATTGAGGTTTAATTGATGAATAAAATTGTATATATCAATCAATGTCACCCCAATAAATTTAACAAAAAAAAAAATTATATAATTTAAGATGCATAAGGTGGGCATTTGGTACCCATATACAATGTGAAATGATTACCACAATCAATTTAATGAATACACCCATCACCTCACATATAGTTACCTTTTTTCTATGTGAGAAAGCTTAAGCTCCACTCTTTGTAGATTTCAAGCATGTAACACAGTATTTCTAACTGTATTCACCATGTTCTAATTAAATCTTCAGAACTTATTCATCTTATAACTGAAATTTTATACCCTTTGACCGACATCTCCCATTTCCCCTGACCTCCAAGCCCTGGCAACCACCATTGTACTCTCTGCTGCTATGGGTTCAGTCTTATTTTATTTTATTTTTTGGATTCCACATCTAGGGGATTCCACAGAGGATTTGTTTTTCTGTGTCCGGATTGTTTCTTCTATAAATGTTTTAATTATGCCCCAAAGCATGAAAACTGAACATTTTAACTAGTGTTAAGCAAACACTAGTTAACACTAGTTGACACAAACAAATGCACTGTTTTGGCTGTGTTTTTGAAATAAGACAAGAGAGGTGTTGGGCCTTATCACTGGGGTCTCTGAGTTTGACAATGTGGGTGAGGAGGCCTCTAAAGCCCTTTCTTGTGGAGCTGAACAGTCAGTGCTGACTGAGAGCTGTACTAATGCAGCCGATGGGTAATCACTCAGTATCTGTCATGCCCTGCACTGGCCCATGTCAGCTTGGATAATATTGCTGGGCTCATCATTTATACTATCAAAGAATACACAAGCCAAAAGGAGGCCTCTCCTTGAAGAACTTTATCCCAGGCATTGGAGTAGAGAGTCTTAGACATGTTGGGAAGGTGACAAAGAATGCAGGGGATGGGGTCTCCAGGTTTGGGTTAAACTAGGACTTGTCGCTGTTCCCTTGGACCATGTCCTTCTAGGCTGGGATGATGGAGCCTGGTGATATGAATCATTTTAAGGCCACATGAAGACATGGAAAGTGCAGGGAGGTTCTTCAGCTACTACCTACAGGGTGGCCTTACTGGTGTTAGAATACCAAATACTTTCACAGTATTTGATAAAAAGTTCTGCCCCCCACCTCTCAGTTACTCACATCCACAGGAATTTCTAGTGGTTCAGCACCTATGAGAGGCACGCCTGTGCCCATGGGAGAGGAACAGCCTCCAGGCGCCAGCAGCTGTGCATTCAGATTGGCCGGTGCTGACTGCTAAGGATGTCCAGTGTCATTCCTGATAAAGGGTATGGGAATCATTGCCAAACCTTCCTGCTTCTCGTCCCTCCCTCCGCCGCCATTCCACAGCGTTGGGACCTCAAGTTACCTCCCGAGTCTTTTCTGCTCTATGTACTAGGCATATTAATAATCATTACAACATCATGGGATTATTCGCAAGACTGAATGATGAGAAAAACACATGTCAAGGATAACAGTTTTCTAGCAAATCGTACGCCTGTAGCTTTTAAACTCTATGACCAACCCCGGGAGGGGACAGCCTCGCCTTTGTGCACTTGGCAATGACAAGTCTCAGGACACTCATCTTCAGTTCTCAGCTTGTCTGCCTTCTCTCCTTTTCCAGTTGGCTCCATTGCATGAAGTGGCAAAGTAGATAGCATGTCTGTGGACACTTTTGTTCACTTTTGAGACTCAGTTTATTTCATGTGGATGTGGAACAAAGAACAAAATCACTAACTTGAGCAGCCAGGGTGAAGACAGTTGAGAAAGGACAGAACAGCATGGGACTCAGACATTCAGGAAGCTCTGAAGTTTACTCAGTCTGGAATTCTACAAAAAGATTAGTTAAGCAATAGTTTACCTTAGACCATTACGAAATGGGCCTTAGCCAAAACTGACTGTCAACCCCCAGAGAAAAGTTGGAGGAAGGGATCATTTTTAGTGTTCTGAGATCTTTAAGATTCCCATGACAGTTTCATTCACTATTGGCACTATGTCCTGACGGAGTAAATTTTAGAGTTTTTAATGTTCCTCCATTGCATTCTGTTTGTTAATTCAGTCTTCCATTCAACTACATTTTAGCAACTACTCTACCTAGATTTAAGGTCATAGAATGGGACTCAAGTATAAGCTGAGAAGTATGGCCCTCAGTGAGTCTCAGTTCTTCATAGTCTTCTATGCTGAATAGAGTTGGCCTGTGTAACCAGTAGTATATTACAGAAATCACACTGTGTGACTTCCGAGGCTAGGCTATAAATGACACTGAAGTTCCTGCCTTACTGACCCTGGGAGAAGCTAGCTGCCATCTTGTGAGGATGCGCAAGCAGCCCTGTGGAGGTGGACTGAGGCCTCCTGCCAGTAGCCATGGGAGGGAGCCACCGTAGAAGCTCATCTCAGCCACACCTTCAGATGACTCCCCACCCAGCTATAATCTGGACTTGAACTGCATTTGAGACCCTGAGCCCAAACCCCCAAGCTACGCTGTTCCTAAATGTCTGAGCCACAAAATGCATGAGATAATAAATGCTTATCACTATTTCAGCCCACTTCCTTTTTGGATAATTTGTTATACAACAGTAAATAACTCACACAACTCAAAAATTAATCATCTTTAGCTGCCCATACAGGGTTCAAACTGTTACTATTTATTTACCACTACTTAGCTCGCACTGAATAAGTTAAATATTATATCTCCACATACTCCCTCACCTCGCCATATTTAGAGTGCAATTTGCTTTGGCAAATGTCACCTTATCAGATGCTTCCGTTGCTTCTAGACCTCTTACCAAATCAGTGGGTGGAGTGATAAGTTACATGGCATAGACCATCCAGAAGGCTGGTGGCATGAGCTTGTTGAGACTGCTAACAGACAGTTGGGTTAATCCTTCGATGATGTTGTATTACAGATATGTACATTTATTTTAGTGCTCATCTTTCTAAAACGTGCCACCCCTTTCCCTGCCTTCTTAGCGACAGCACATTTGGCAGCCTTGATAACTCGGTTATCATTATTGTGAGGACTGAAAGGTACAGGCAGCTTGGGGCATAAACACAACGATAAGAATATGGATGCCAGCCCCTATAGCAGCCCTGCAAGCCTTCTGCATGCCCTCTCCAATGCCAGCCTGTTGGCTGGTCTTTAACCCGTGTCATGAAGGAAATCGTGAATAGCCTCACAGCCATTAGAGCCCCATGTCGTAGGCAGCCCTCCGCTGAATCGGTCAGGGTTCCTCTTTCTAAACTTCTGTCAGTCTTCTCCTACCTTCACGATGTCCCTCATTACCATTCTACAAACAGAGCATTTGAGATTTAATGACTACTAAAATTATCTTAAATCAATTCATAGCTTTACTAACTTTGTTTTAAAGGAAAAATGTCTATTACCATCATAAAAAGAAAACCAATATGATTTGCCAAAAAACAGACAAGGATAAAAGTACATACCAAGAAAATAGAGCAGTGTTGTTCATTTCAAGTAGTGATTATTACCGGAGAAGATTCTAAGCCCAGTACTATTTTCTCTTCATGCACATGGGCCACTAGCAAGTTGCTGAGAGACATTAAAGATAAAGTAAAACCAAAGCAAAATTCTCTTTCATCAGAAGGACTGAATAAGAAAAAAGAATTAACTTTCACCAAAACTATTTACTAAAAGTTTATGGTCTATGAGGCAGCTGTAATCATGTATAATTTGGTAGACACCATTACTGCCTCAGAACTGAAGCAGGCTTCTCCTAAGTGTGCTTCAGTTAGTGATGTCAGAATCTCCTGGCTTGTGGGCACCATTCAAAGTACCAGCTCCGCAGATCTGTAGGGCAGAGACAATCAACCATAGTGCTTTCTTCTTCGCTTGCCCTTCCCTGTTATACCGCATGAAGGTTAAGAACTTGGCTTCAATTCTAATCCTATCTTCTGTCCTCACTGTGTGATCCTGAGTAAGTTAATTGGCCTCTCTGAGCCCATTGGTATATGAAGATAACAATATATACTCACCAAGTTTTCATGAGGGTCAAAGGTTATGATGTATATAAGACATTGGCATTTATTGTAAAGAGGATATGTCTCCTTTGCCATATTCACATTACTATTTGAAGATTTTGTGTTCCAGGTTTGGAAGAGAGTCTTTTTCCCAGGCTGACATATTCTTTAAAAAAATAAAAGAAGAGGGGAGCGGGAGGGGAGAGGAGAGGTGAGGAGAAGGAGTGGGGTGGGAGAGGAGGGAAAACTCCTACTGCAGACAAAACCCAGGGCCACACTTTTGGTGTGTTGAGTCGCCAGTTTCTGTTGTCTCTAGATAGAAATTAGAACTGCTCCTCTGATTTATGTGGGGCACTACTTTCGATTTGACAGTGCACTTTGAATATGGTAGTCAACAGAAGATACTGGCTGATCTGAGGACTTTATTTAGTGAGGCCATTCATGAGGCTTCATGATCATGAAGGGGAGATATATGAAGAAGTATTAGAATCGGTTAATCAACTGGGAGCCCATGCCAGGTAAATGCCAAGATATTCTGAAGGCGGCCATGGCAGGGCAATACGAAGGGACCAGGATTGATGAGAGACGAATTCCTAAGTGTGCATTCAGTATCTCTAGGGAGCCAAGCAGGGTACAGAAAATAGTCCCCTCTGTCTACAGTAAACAAGATCTCTTCATTCTTTTTGTTCTCTGTTCCTTCTTCCTTCACTGCCATCTGGTAAACTAAGCCAATGGAGGTTTTGGTTTACGTTTTGGTTTCTAAATGTCTTCCATACCTTGCCATCCAAGAACAGTGGGTGAAGCCTGCAAAAGTGTCGAATTACTAATCTAGGTTCTCACTGAATCCTTACAACTAACCTTCAGAATTCCCATTCTGTGGACAAGGAAATGAAAACTCAGAGAAGTCAAATCACATGCCCACAGTCATCCATTTGGAAGAGACAAAGCTGATATTTGAACCTGAGACTATATGTTCCTCTCAGTCTCCTAATCCTGCTATACCAGTTTATTACAAATGTAGTGGCTTAAAACAGTACAAATTTATTATCTTCTCGTTCTGGAGGTCACAATTTGAAATGAGTCCGATGAAACCAAAGTCAAGATGTTGGCAGGACTAGTTTCTTCAGCTTCCAGCTTCTAGAGGCTGATGTCTTTTCTGGGTGTATGGCCACATCCCTTCAATTTCTGTCTCCTTCCTCACATCTTCTCTGATCCTGACTGTCCTAACTCCCTCTTACAAAGACCCTTGTGATTACATTGAACCCACTTAGATAACTCAGGATAATCTCTGCATCTCAAGACCCTCAACTTGATTCCTTCGAAAAGTCCTTATTGCTCTATTATTTCATATGGAGATTAAGATATGGGCATCTTTGGGGGTGGGACATTGTTCAGCCTAGTATAGTCCTCCCACTCTCACAGTCAGGAGGAGCTGCCAGGGGGCGTTATATCCCCATCTCCCCTCCAAGTAAAGATCCTTGTGTTGTCTTTGGCCAACAGCCAAGAGCTGATATTCAGGGTTAGAGAGCTCTTCTACAGGAAATGGACTTGGACGGGTGTGAGCCATGAGAGTCTGAGGCATGGCGCCTCACATTCATGGGGAGAGTGATGGGGTCATTTCTTGTTCTGTTCTTATAACAATTTATACATTTGATTTTCTTTTCTGTCCCCAAAAGGTTTTTGACTGTGATTATTAGTGTCACCCAAGAGGTTAACGGGCTCGTCTTTTCTGGACTCAGTTTGCAGTCGGCCATTAGTAGAACAGGTCACAGAGATCCACCTTCAAGACATTTGATCTGCTTGTCTTTATTAATCTATTTGGATATTCTTGGGCCATTGCCCCATAAATTTAAAAGACACCATGAGTTTTCAGAGAGATCACTTTGGCATTTAAATTTTGAATTTAGCTTTCTTTGTTGGTCTAACACCTTCTCAACTCCCAGACCAACAAACACACCTCTTGCTACCAGGGAGAAAATTGTATTAGCTAAATCTGTGTTTGTTCTGTTGCTTTTCTTTCTCCATTCAGTGACCCCAGTGGTTTCTCTGTGGTTTGTCGTGGGCTCATAGCTTTTGACCTCAGGACTCTTACTGGTCTACATGACATTGGTTTGTTTGGGATGGCTTCTACACTTAGGTTTCTTGTGACATCAGGGTTGCCCCTGTTTAGTCTAACAAGAAATGCTAATCGCCTGCTTGGGTTGTAGAGATCTCGTTTGTGGCACCACAAACTCATCTTCAAAATCCCACATTCCTTCTTGAATTTAGGTACTAACCCCATTGGATATGAGGAGAAAGACTACCATCCACAAGCTATGGAAGAAAATCATTCAATAAAGCCAGCCCAAGGTAGGCAAACTTAAAACAAGGTCATTAGTACTTTATTTCCAAGAGAGAGAGAGGAAAAGAGATGATAGGTAGATGATGAGAGATAGATGAGAGATAGATAGATGATACAGGAAACAAAAGAAAATCTAGGAAAGCTACAAGGAGGATGAATCAATAAATAACTATCAAGAGCACTGCTCAGAATAAAGAAATTTTACTCCTATTTGACAAACCAGTGCTGGCCTTTCCATTTAAGTTCATCTGACTGAATCCCCACAATAGCCCTGGGAGGTAGGGCCAATTGTTCCCATTTTATAGATCAGGACACTGAGACCAGAAGCAGTGAACTGATTTGCCCCAGATCGCAGCAACAGGGACTCCTCCAGCTAAGAGCCAAAGGCAGCTGTGCCCCTAGGTGCTCCCCTTGCATTGCCCCCCCACTCACCCCCTTGCTATTCCAAGCCTGGCACACGGGCCACTGGAATCAGCACCCCATGCGAGCTTTCTGGAAATGCAGAATCTCAGGCAGACCCCAGACCCACTGAGTCAGACTCTGCAATTTTAACAAAATCTGCAGGTGATTCACGGGCACATTACAGTTCAAGATGAGCTGGGCACCCCCAGTGCCCCCTCTAGCCAAGTTGAACAAACAGTAAGTGAGCATTCCCCATGTTAAAGCTCTGGCGAGGCTGCCAAGACAGCCCCAGTCATGAGAAACTGAGAGCACAGGGCAGCAGACCACCAAACCCGTGGGAGTGGCAGTGCAGTCATACTGGTAGTCAAGTCATGGGGGGTTCTGAGAGCGCAGGGGAGGGGCATTTTACCAGGAAGATGGCCTGTCGGAACTTATTCCTAACCTCAGTGGGAGGCAGCAAAGCACTGTGGTTAAGAACAGCAGCTCTGGATTCACACTGTCTGGTTTCATGCCGCGGTACTAACATTCTACTTCCTAGCTGAGTGATGTGGGACAAGTTGCTTAACCTCTCTGGGCCTCGTTTTCTGTATCAGTTTCTATAGCTGTACAACATGCGAGTAGTGTTAGGGTTCTGGAGGACCATAATTGTAGCTGTTTGTTGTGCACATTAGATGAGAAGAGACTGGGAGTGAAGGACCCAGCACAATGGCTGACACTCGGCTCAAAAAGTGTTCATCATTATTGGATGCTAAATATACAACAAACAACAACAATAAAAGGCTGGGAAGGCTTTTCTAGATGAACGGCTCTCCCCATGCAGAAGCACAATTGAGTTTGACATCTGGGAAACACATTGAATTTTATTTTATTTTTTCTATCAAAGCAGATATTTCCTGAGCACCTACTTGGTGCCAGGCCGTATTCTAGGCTCTAAGGATATGAAGCTGAATCACAGAAACCAGTTCGTCACACCCAAAGGCCACACAGTCGAGGACCAGAAAGGCATTGGTCATCTGACATCAGTCCTATGTCTGTTACACAGCAACGCATTTCCCTCTAGGCTGTATCCTTTAGCTGTATCCCGTCGTGTTGAGCCTGGCGTTATTTTCATTCTCATTTCTTCAAAACTGCTCCAGTGCCCTGTGTGATTTCTTCTCTGGCCCTCACACGTTTGTTGTAGCGTTTACTCATGTCTGGTCATCCTTAGCCAGCACTCACTGAACACTTGCTTGGCACCAGGCAGTGGCCTTGGTGTAGCTTTGGGGTCTCGGGGGGTGTGGGGGGGTGGGGGTTCGTAGTCCAAAGACAGATGGACATGAGAACAGCTTTTCACACACGGCACAAGACGACCCTGCCAAGCCTCGCAAGCCCCGGTTCCCGGACGCGCTGGGTATGTTCTTCTGTTCGACTGCTGCCTTTGAAGCAAAACCTGCCCTGGTCACTACTGCCCTCCCAGGGTATCTGTTCAACAGCGGAGTTCTGTGGTTCTCAGGCCTGTTGTATCAATTCCTTTTGATTAGTCTCTAAACCCATCTGATTTGGATTCATTTCTCCAATAGTCAGTTACGATGTATCCATATCCTATGTGTTAGCACAGGGCGCTGTCTCTCCTCGTTCTAATTGTCCTGCAAAGTGTCTGGTGAGCCCCTAGGGACAGTGCCGACCCCAGGACCCCGGGACTCTTGCCTTGGGAGCCCCTTCTCTGCGCCGCCTTCCATCCACGGTGGGCTGGGCGTCTGCCCCGCTCGTGTTTGGAGCGGCGCTAGCTGTGCAGGGCCTGTGAAATATTCACTCCGAGCGATTGAGAAGGGGCGACCTGAGGAGGGTCAGCGGGCGCTCCAGGATGAAAATCGTGTCACCGTGTTTGCGGGAAACTCGCTGCGCAGTGTATGGGGTCCCGTGTTGCTTGCCGTCTTCCGGCCTGCGCTGGTTTTGAGAGGCGGCCGGTTGTTGTGAAAGAACTCCACGTTCGTGCCAGAAAGAGATGTTTCCGGGGGGCAGGGGCCCTTCCCCATCCAGCCAGAACTTGGCAAGTCCCTGTTCCCCGGGGAGCCTGACCTGGGCGGCCTGCTCTGCGGCCCCCCTGGCAGGCGTTGGCCTGGTGGAGGGGGATTCCTCGTTGTGGGGCGAGGCCTCTTCTGGGAATGGCTTTGGAGGACCACTACTGTTTCCATCCCAGCCAGTGACCAGCTCCTCCAGAAACCGCATCCTTTTCTTTCTGCCTCTTGCATTGGCATTCCTTCCTGCCATCCTTTACCTCAGCCACATGGGCAGTGTAGACTGGTGGATACCAGGGTGGGTTCGAAAGCCATGCTGCCTGTTTTGATTCCTGGTGCTGCCATATTAACCTGTGATAATCTTGGACCAGTAGCTTGAGTCTAAGTCTCAGTTTCCTCAACTGCAAAATGGGTATAAGACTAGCACCTCCCTCCTGAACTGGTGAGGATTCAGTGAGGAGATGCCTACAGAGTGCCTAGCATAGTGTCAGGGGTGTCCCATCTCTGTCTGATCTCTTGCTACTCTTGCTCACAGCAGACATTCATGGGCCTTACTGTGGGTGTGGCAGTGTTCTTAAAGACATCACTTTCACAAATGCAGGGGCCTCACTGTTTACAGTGTGCCTTAAGGGTATAGATGTTTGCTTATTGAGATCTCTGAGTACGGAAGTTTCTAGAGTTAGCTCACAGCAAAGGAGAGCTTTTGTGAATTCACTCTGGCAGCTGTGCCAAGGAGGGGCTGACATGGAGAGACCAGAGGCAAAAATAACCGCCCCTGTAGGAAAACCACCCCAATACTCCACTCCTGACCTGGGCAGTGGAGCCAAAGAGAATGCGGAGGGTCGCGTGGATGTGAGATGCATTTTGGGGGTACACAGTGACCTGACTCGGGTGCTGGTAGGTTATAAATAGTGAGGGGCGACTGGGGGCCTCCATGATTTGAAAGCATGACAAAAGTCTGCCTAAAGCCAAGGAATCCTCCGTGGGGGTTCATAGAGCATGGGTACCAGGTGCCCTGAGCAGTTCCAAAGGGGTGGGGCAGGGAGCCAGGTTTCTGTGGTCAGTGGTCAGGAGCCTTGCAGCCTAGATTAGGCTGGGAGGGCCATTTGGAGTGAGCATCCCAGACACCCTTAGGAAACCCCTTGCAATGTGGGCTTGGATTTCCTCAGAAGTGCAACCCTAAGAACCCCTCGGCGGACATCACCCTTGCCCGGTGAGTTACTCAAACACTGACCCCTGGGCCCTTCCACAGAGATGCTGATTCAGAAGGGGCCCGTGAACTTGTGTTGCCAGCCAGCGGCTGAGCGATGCTGAGCGATGCTGAGCTGCAGGCCTGTGGGCCACATTTTGAGCAGCGTTGTGTCTGACCCTGCCCTGGTCATCGCAGCCCCCTTGAATGTCCCTGCTGTGCCCATGCAAGCCGGCCCAGGGATGGCATATGGCACTGTGGTCTCACCTTGATCAGCAGTAGGGATCCTGCTAGCCTACCCCCTGCCTGATGTGCCTATCAGTCTTTGCCGTCTTGTCTTACTCCTAGTCTCCGTGGAGCTCTCTTTGCTGGTCACCAGGTGGGGACTGTTCTTTTTCTGGTTCAGACCTTTCACCTCTCCAGAACTTGTCATTCCATGCCCTTCCATAGTGTGTAGCAACTGTGGCTAAGAGGGTGCACCTGTGCACAACCCCCCCCCCCCCCCCCCCCCC